>VSDK01011704.1:0-84576 GCA_009767595.1 Symbiodinium kawagutii | reverse complement strand
GATCCTAGAACCTGAATTACCGACAAAAATGTCAGGATCGTGACACAAGCTCCATGCAAAAAGCAAGAATCGGTGATTAACCTGGCTGTCACTCTACTGTCCGTGGATGTCGCGGACGCCCTGAAAGCTGCTGTTACGAATCTTGGCCGAGAGTCCATGGTGCAGCTGAGCCAACAGCAGCGGATCAAAAGCCACCACTGAGTGGATGCATCGAGGTTCAGCCTGGGAACCACGCCACGAGTGTTAGACAAACAGGTCCACTCGGTTGGACTGGTTCGAGTCGCATAACAAAAAATCAATTCCAAGTTTTTATGAATGGTTAACCAGAACCATTAGATTCATCACTTACCGGTGGTTGACTTTTGCATGGATGAATCTCCTGTGAGAAAGCCAGCCATGCACCACCCAGCCGAGAAACCATCGCGCACCGCCAGGGTTGGCTACCAAGCGAGGAAGACATAGGACCAACTAGTTCGGGCACCATGTTGTCGGACAAGCGCAAAGATTTGTGCATGTTGGTTTCTGAAGCAAGAGGGGACCCCCAAACTTGGTTGTTTCATCGCTAGAAATCACTAATAAACTGGATGATTTGGGGGAGCCCTATGAATTGAGAAACCACCACATGTCTATGTATATGTGAGGGTGTCTCAAACTGGGGATGGTGACTAGAAATTGTTACTCTTGGATGATTTGGGGGTAGCCCTAGTTTGAAAAACACTCATGTGGTGGTTTCTCAAAATAGGGGACCCCTAAATCATCCATTAATAGTCATTTATAGCAATAAACCAACCATTTTTTGGGTCTCTTATTCTGAGAAACCACCATGTATAACTTTTGAGGACACAGCCTTTCTTCGACTACCGCCGTGACCCGAGATGGTGTCACCCGCTACCATGGCATCTCCATGGCCTGCACCTCACAGCTGTAGCATCCAATGACTTCCGCAGCCGCGCCCAGCGCCCAGCCACTTTTCTCGGCTCAGATCACCCTCGCGCCCAGCGAGAGCACCGTCCACCCGAAACGCTCCGCAAGCAATTCACCTGCGAGCACGGAGAGAGGTGTGGATTCCACCGAGAGATCCCAACCCAAAACGTGCAGCACATGCTCAGTACAGCCAAGGTCAGTGGCGCAAAGCTACGATCATTCCGATGGGGGGAATAGCAGCTGGTAGTCATGGAATCTGATTTCATCGCAGCAAACAGTCACACCCAAGCTCTCAAGGGCCTTTAAGCTTTTATCGCAAAGCGCTCTGCACGCTGTTTCCTGGGAACGACTGGTCTTGACTGCACCGATCAAGGTGAGACAGGGTTGAACGTAGAACGTTGCAAACAGAATACGGATTGTCAAACTGTCTATAGACTTCACTTCTAAACAAGTCATTATAACCGGTTGGTTTCGCTTGTAGCTTGGTGATGTTTGTTTTCACTAGTGGCACAAGTGCCTGCCGATCACTGGAACCCGTGGAGCTTCCCATCATGGGCGACCCAACAACTTGCACAGCCCATGACATCCCATGACATGCCATAGCTGTGCTCGTGCTCACTCGTAGCATGTTTTCACAAACGCTGTGTATCTGTGGTACACAACTTTCATAGGGAACAGCTGACGCCTTGTGTTTGCTATCTGAGGTATTTGCAAAATCACAACTGACTGTCGGTCAACACCCTTGGTACGCTGGGGAACATCTGGTACATGACCAAACCTGGCTTTGTCGGGATGTTCATCCATGCGCTTATGTCGTTGTTGGTAATGACATAGTAATGATGCATAGCCATATCACTACGTAACAAACATATGACCATTTGTTGGGGTCGAGTACCAGCCTTCTCACATGATAGTTTTTGATCTTTAGGAGCAACTAACAACTTATGTTGTTATCTGAAGTATTGTACCATAAAGTGCAAATGTCTGCCACATAGCCTTGTGTTAGCCTAATGTAAGTAAATGAACATACATTGATTGGGCCCAGGTTTCTTGGCCCCCCCCCCCCCCCCCCAGGCATGGGTCATGGGTCCCCCCTCCCCCCCTGTGGTGTGGTAGTTGGGTGGGTGGGTGGGTGGGTGGGGAAGTGGGATGGTATTCTATCAGTTGTATATGGCTATTCTGGAAGCAAATAGCAATACACCCCCCCCCCCTGTGGTGTGGTGGTGGGGTCGGGTGAGTGAGGTAGTAGCATATAAGTAATGAATTGGTATTAAATCACCAAGATTTGGAACATATAAATAATATGTAAAGACTATAGATGTTTATGGGTAGTAAAAAAGTAGTATTTGGGGAGTATGAGTAATTAATTTCTAAATATCAAACAGTTTGATACAATTAGTATGTAAATGAAAAAGAAAATATATGTACATATATATATATATATATTTACATAGATTGCATGTAGGTAAGTAGTAGATAGGTAGCATGTATGCAATATATAGATAATATATATATATATATATATAGATGAGTAGTGATAGCAAGCAGGAAGTAAATGGGCAGATGGGTTAGTACGTGCTGCACATATCTGTGGTGTATTAGTAGTAGATAAATCCCATACAAAGAAATATGTAGCAGATAAGCAAGTACGTAGATAGGTCAGTTCGGTGCACGGGTAGTAGATGAGTGTAATTAAAATACTACGTAGTAGTATGTACAATAAATAGTATGCACATATTTGTGCATTATAAAAGCTCCCTGATGCTGCAAATAGCATGCGATTGGGAGGCAAAAGCTCCGAAACGCTGCAAATAGCGTGCAATTGGGAGGCAAAAGCTGCCAAATGCTGCAAATAGCGTGCGAATGCGAGGCTAAGGCTCCAAAATGCTGCAAATAGCATGTTCCTGGCCGGGGGGGGGGGGGGCTGGGAACACGGAGCACGGAACCATATATATGTATATACGAATCTGTCCACTGGTTTGTATATGGCAATAACATACACCTTATGGAAGATAATATCTTGAAAACTAATATGATGCTATGATGTTCCATACCTGATATCATTTGATATCAGGTGTATATCACAACATAACTAATGTTCTAAAACACAATGTGTATATACAAATATACATAAAAACGACAACCACCTGGGTTGTATATCTGATAACCTTTACGGATACACAACCCTTGAAAACCCCACTGGCGGCTCAACTCACTGTGCCGACGCCAACTGTGCGCAACAACAATCGTCTAGTCGTAGTTGGTTGTTTTATAATCATGTTCGTTCATGATGATTGTTAATGGTGGTGTTCATGATGTTAATGATGTCAATGAAGTTCATGATTACGACGTGCTAACTATGTTGGTTCATCATGATTGTTAATCTTGGTGTTAATGATGTTGGCTCATGATGATTGACGATCATGATGCGTTGATGATGCTGGTTCATTGTGGCTGTCAATCTCGGTGTGTTGATAACGGTTGTTGAAAATAACAGCACGGCTGCCAGGGATATTTGTTGAATGATGATTGCTAACAAGTACTGATGTTCGTCTATGGAAAAATAATGGTGGTTCTTCATTGCTAAATCCCTGATAAACTTCGTGATTTGTACAAATCATGTATTTGTTTTAATGATGATTGGGTGGTTCTTCATTGTGAACAATTGTTAATCCCTGACCAATGTTGCATGGTGGTTGCTACTGATGCTACCATGCTGATATGGACAGCACCAAGATAGTGACGCGCCTTGCTATCAACACCAAGGATCGGCAATTTATATATATATATATATATACATACAAAAATGAATTGTATATTATTTGTAATATTACATATAATATACTTTTAAACACATGTATACATAGGTGTATATATATATATGCATATATACTGTGGTTTCTAGTGATGGCTGATGATCCTGGTTCTGAACATGGGCACACTTAACCACAAGCTTCATCAACAAGGACAATCAACAAGCTGATTTTCTCAATGAGTGTTGCTAATGATGGTTGATTCATGTTGATTCAAAGATTCTATCTGGGTAAATTCTAATAATTCGTAGGTCGTTGGGTCGAATTTACTAATTCGAAACTGAAATAAGGGCTAGGTCGCAGAATTAACGAAATTATTTTGACGTCGCCCTGTTAGTCTCCCGACACCGGCCCATGCCAAGTTGCTGCATGGATGTACCCATTGAAGGCTGGATCTCTGTTTTCTCAAGTTGGGTCTTAAGAACGCAAATTGAATGTCGTGAGAACAATTCCCTACTTGTGCTGCGGTAGGACAATCACAATGACCGTCGTGGCCAGCATCATTGGGAACAGGCTATGTTTGGCCTTGTGGACAAAGAATAAGGGACCTAGCTGACATCAGCCTGCTGTGAGGAAGGGACCCCTTTTTTTTCCTCAAGGCGTTCATTTTCAATTTTTTGGGCCCCGAAAAACTCAAGATGAGCGTCTTAAGAAAATTAGGCCCTGGGAGGGTTCGAGCCCACCACGGTTATTCAAGACGTCCAAAACGGAGTTTTCAGACCCCAAAAACCTCAAAATGGACGTCTTGAATTTGATAAATATCCAGGATGCCCGTGGATCGACTCGAACCGCTCGAACCGAACCAACCGAGAAATTGTGGTGGTAATAAGACCTTCCCCGTGTGGGACTTGATCTTATGATTCTGTGGGTCTTTGGACCATCGCTCTAACCACTGAGGTAAGGAGGTTCTGCTTCGGAGGTGCAAAAGAGGCTACTTAAAGACTTGAACTACTCTTCTCTCTTCTACTGCCTTGACTTGTGGAGAAAACCAATGACCATTATCAAAATCCTTATTTCGAAAATTTAGGTCGAATTTCCGGTGACGTCGCGTGACGTCGCTATAATTTATGCAGATTCTATGTTGCCATGGACAGCTGGTTCACGGACAGCATCACCGGTGGTGAATAACATCGCCACGGTTGCGCATCCAGGCCGCTGCTGCCAGCGGGTCCCCTCCGGGCGCCCGAACTTTTTCAGTTCCTCAGCGCTGAGTTCACCTGCAGTGCCTGCTGCAGTGCGGCTGAAGCTACAGCCACGCACAGGCAGCGATGATGGTAAAGCATCTAAGCAATAATGAATGGTTACAATTGACTATAATAATAGCAATAATAGTAGCACCACAGTAGCATCAACGACAGCAACAGACTATGATGGTTAGATGCTTTAACGAAAAAATGTTATGATTAGATGCTATCAGTAATAGCTATAACAAAAAATGAGGTCCAATGTCAATGATGGTTATAGCTATTACTATCACTTTAATGAAGGTATAACGATACCATTGATAATTATTGGCTTTTAGCAGTGGTAACTAGCTATGACCAATAAGGGCTATTAGCATTAATTATTGATCATATGAATGAGTTCTTAAGCGATATCACAGCTTGGTCTTACCAAACTGTCGGTGTGGTGACCCACAATAATCTGTCATGTGACATGGTGAGGTTCTATTCACCAAGAATGAATCCAGGTATTCATCTGCATCTAATGTTGACATGGGGGTTTTATTGGAAAAATACGATTTTATCTTGGGATTATCATTTACACCACGTCATACGTCAACATATTCCGTGTCAAAACCGTATGCTCTTTCAGGCTCTCTCTGTCAGCAGCGAACATTGCAGATTACTTGATATTACCCAACGGGGCGGTATTCGTCGACTGGACCCAGACCTACAGCGAGTACACCTTGGTTGATACCGGGACCACTTTCGAACAAGTGATGTTTTTGAAACGGCCTGCGCTCAATGTGAGATCTCTTAGATTGGTTCAACAGTGTTACCAAACATTAATGAACGATATCTTGCATCACAAACATTAAGCTCTACCTATCCAACAAACGTTTTGCAAGAACCCCATGTCTGGGGTGTTCTTGGTCAAACTTAACCTTCCATCGATCATCACTTCACCACTGAAACAGCTATCAACAATCGACTCTCCATCAACCGCCAACCATCAACTACCCAAGGATGAAAACGAGGTTTGCATTGACATGGTTGATGCGCTTTCAAACAATCAAAAATCCAATGAGGTCCAATAAAAATCACTTAAAACCCAAGCAACAATCAGAATGGTAAGAACCCAATGAGACGAATCCACGTGGACGTCACGTTCGTTGGATCCTCGTCCGATGGCTCGCCTTTATCCTCGGTGGCTGAGTCCGCGAAGCGGCGCTTTCGGAGCTCGGATGCCCTGATGCAGGGCAGAATCCTCGAGGATTCACAACCAGAAGTGGGTGGATGATTAAGTAATGATGGGTTAGTAGGGTAAATAATGGTTAGTCTGGTAAATAATGGTTAGTAGGGTAAATCATGGTTTAATATGGTAAATAATGGTTGGTATGGCTAGTATAATAATAGGGTTGGTATGGGAGCTAATAATTGATAATGGTTAATAATGATCATCAATCATGGCTTGACCATCATCATGTACCAGTCGTGTACCATTTTTTTTGGGTGATGAATCAGAATGAGTATGGTGAAACAATGAAACCCGTCGGATTCACAAGTGGCAGTAACCACTGTGTAAGAATCACGTACCTTATTTGAGCTATTGATCCCATAAGTATGGTGAAAGGATGGTGAAAGGATTGTGGAATGACGGTGAAATCATGGTGAAATATTATCAAGGCATATCAAGGCTGTCAACCATCACATCATGGTGAAATGATGGTTTGATGAAGGTCGTAGGGACGATATATGTGTATATATATATATATTATTATATATTTATGGTCAATGAATGATGATTGATGAATGATGGATAATGATATGTTATAATGATGGTTAATTAAAAATGATGAAAATAGCTACGAATGATGATTGAGACTGGTGAAAAACGGCTATGAATGATGTTTGATGATGGGGTGAAATCATGGTGAAATGATTTTGGTTTCAAAATGGTTTCACAATGCTTACTTAGCAACAAATGTGAGAAACACTAGCGGATAACCAAACATTACGGTTGATGATGGTTAATGATGGTGAAACCACAGAGAATCGAGAGCGAACTGACGCTGCACGATGCTTAATTGATGGCTCATCTATGGTTCGTGATGGTTCATGATGGGTTGATGATCGTGAATAATTCAAAGTGGTTCATCGCGGCTAATTGTGGTTGGCACTGGTTAATTACGGGGTTCATGATGGGTTGGTTCATACAATAATCATGGTTGATAGTAGTCAGTCCCAAACCGCTAGTAAGGCTCTACAATTATGGAAAGGGAAGGATTGCTTGTGAATGACCTCCATAAATAGTAGGAAATAGCCTATCGATGCCTATAGTGATGATCAATGATGGTTTATGATGCTTTATGATGGTTCAATGATCCTTGCTTGATCGTTGATGGGTTCAGTCGCGTTCAGTGATTTCGTTGCTATTGTTAGCGAGGGTCAGTGGCACATGGACGAAGATATGGCTGAACAGATAAAATTGTGTGATGGTGTACTGTAATCAGATATGGCGCTGTCCATATGATATATGATGGAGACTCACCAATGATCCCAATAATGGTCTGTTATAAACTGGAAAACATCAACAAAGTGGAGGGACAACCCCAAACGAGCACCATGTGCTGAGATTCTTGCATCTGCTGATTGGTGGTCGATCATCGTGGTAGATGTAGCATTGTGTAGCTATACTTGGCATCCATCAAGTTCAACATACTTTTGGTCAGAAATAGATTCAAAATAACCCTCCAGAACTTGCGAACTCGGTGTGCTCCGAAACCAAGATCTCTGTTCTGGTCATACCCTCCGTGGGGTTTTGCTGGAATGGATCCTTCAAGCACCACGAGCTATGAAATGATAGGAAGGCTGGACCAGGAGTAGAAGTATAGAAGTCGATCTTGGCAAAGGAATGAACCGAAACTGCAGTAGCTACAGCAGCTCTATACATTTCCGCTACCCAGTGATTTCATCCCCGCAGTATTTCAACTGGCAAGCTCTGCTGTGTTCTCCGTTCATCTTCCCGCATGAGAATTGCCAGCTTCTGGACATGCTTGCTACTCCCACTAAATACTGAGCTAAACCATTACAACGAGTGCAAGGTCAGCATCATAATTTCCTAGATTTATGCATTTCCCTTCATCATTCACCATCATCAGCCGATCGCTGACAATACATCACATGTCAGTCACCTGCTTCAGCATCATAAATCAGTCTCAACTGAAGCCTCGTGAATTCGGAACCATCAGTTGCAACCATCAATGATCAACAATCATTCACACTGTACCATCATGAATTCGTCAATCAACTTTGATAGATCATCAAAAAACCACCCATTTCATCATCTTTCGACCATCACCACCACGCCCAGCCATCAGCCATCATTTCACCGCGGGCCGCATCCGCTGGGTGCCACCGGCCCCTGCCGCGCCTGTCGCTGGCCATAGTGCCCACCGTGCTGAGCCCAAAGCGTGCCAGGCGCTGCTTCCGCTTCTCCGCGTCGGTATCGGCCTGGCCCTGGGGCGAAGTCGGCGAGGAAGCCGGGTGAAACGTGGTGAAACCTGGGGAAGCAGCAGCTTAACGGGATGGTGAATGATGGATTAAGTGATGGATTGAGAGGGGTTGATGGGTAATTAGCTGGTCAATTGGTTACTGATGGATTAAGAGGGGGCTTATGATGGTTGATTAGCTGGTTGATTAGCTGGTTGACTAGCTGGTTAATTGGCTGGTTGATGGTGAGATGACCTACCAAGGCTGAATAATAGGGTTACCGACATTAGGGTCAACCAACTAGAAACAAATGACCAACTACTGAGGCTTAAAAAACTTGGTCAATAAAGGATGATAAAGGGGTTTAGCAACTGACAATAGGGTTTAACCTTCATGTTAAAAAAGGGGATATTGACTCAGGATTAGCAAGAATTGATGGGCAAAATGATGGTAAGTGATGGTTCACAACTAACCAACACTGGTGGTGTTTTTGCAAGGTGATAATTTCAGCAAGAATCAGGGCTAAGTCTTGTTTAATGAAGTGGCTGATGATTGTGGAATGACAGTATATGATGGTCAATACAATAGGTAGTGTAGTGGTTCATAGTGGTTCGATGATGGCTACTGATGATTAATAATGGCTCCTTGTGGTGTTCTATGACAGCATTGAAAACCATCCAATAGTGGTGGAATAACGGATAAGTAAGTCAAATAGTTGTTAGGTAGTGGTAAAATCGTGGTTATGGATGATGCTTGATCGTCGCGGCTGACTTTGGTTGAAGAGTGGCTCACTGATGGTTTATTCATGGTTGGTGATGATTGCATCATTTATGCTTCATTAATGCTTGATGGCGTTTGATGCATGTTAAACAAATGCTCGATGGCGAACAAGGGCAATGGTGTGTAACTAAGAAGCAAACAACACTGTCAACTACAAATAAATAATGGCTTAATGATAATTGGCCAAAGGCAGATTGATAGTGCATTGATGCCAAGATGGTTCACTCAAATATTTAAAGGGTTGACGGTTTGACTACTGTATTCGTAATTAAAAGATCGAACGGTCCTGAATGAAGGTTGACTTTTCTGAGTGATGGGATGATGCAGCTTAAGAAGCTGGTCAATCACTGGTTAATGAGCTGGTTAACCATTGGTTCATTGGTTGACGATGGTTAGTAAGCTGTTCAGTCATTGATTTATGATGGATCTTACGCTGCTTGATGCTGCTTGATAATGATTGATAGTGGTGAAGTGCAGGTATTGTCAATCTCGGTGCATGGTTTCTTCCATCAACGGAATGGAAAGCGGAAAACTTGGTTATCGATGGGACAAATTTCCCCATTTGTTGTCAGCAGGATGATATAACCTGCATATATCATCATATATCAACATCATTGTGAATGGATTCGGTGGTTTCTGAAAATTGTAGGGACCCCTAAATCATCCTTTATTAACAATTCAGTTTATAATGATGAACCCATCCATTCTTGGCGTACCCCTATTTGGAGAGACCCCCATTTCAATAGACATAATCATGGTGATCAATCATATAGACATGCAACTCTAAGACATAGCAGTTGGTGGCGCTAGCAATCCATGGATTGCTCCTTGGGGTAGGTGACATCCATGACATATGCACACTCTGGTCTCCTTGCCCATCCGTCATTTTGGCATCTTACCCACTCTCACAAGGATAGCTGTCTCCCAGATGGGCGGAGTGGCAGAGCGATCGGCACGGCTTACGGGCTCTGTGGTTCACCGCCGGTCTGTTGGTCGGTTGAATTTTCGGAGTGTGCTATGGACCAACTATTGACCACTAGAAAACAACTTGTTTTTCCGTCATAGTCTGAGTGTAGTTGGTTTCCAGCTGGAAAATGCATCGTTGGTTTCAAGGTCTGTTGGTTCTGATTCTGTTGCTTTCTGTCCATCTTTCAATGTACTGACCCGCTGCTTCAGCTATGTAACAACTGTACAACTACTATGTAACTGCAAGGTAACTACTATGCAACTACTATGCAAGTACCGTCCAACTACTATGCAACTGCTATATGCAACCACCATGTATCTATGTAATGAGATCTCATGTACCACTTTTTCAGCTCTTTTCTATGCAACTTGAGGGTCGGCCAACCCCCAGGATTGCCTCTACTGAGCCCACCACTTGACCTGCACACGAGCTGCAGCCATGCAAGAAGCAGATGCGAGCTCTGGTGGCATGATCAAACATGGTCAACCATCAACAACCATCGATGTAAACAACCATATACGGATGATGGTTTATGATGGGTTTATGAAACAAATGAATTATCATGATAAACGACTATGAAAGTGATAATTCTCAGTATCATTACCAGGTGTTCCCGTTCTTCCGGGTGTTCACAGCAGGTGCTTCGTTGGACAAGCTTCATCCAGGACAAGCCACCGGTTGTACGACTTGGCAGCTCACACCTGGATACACCTGATGATGTTTTGGTGTTTTGAATTGGTCATGTGATTGATAATCATCATGGCTTATCCTAACTTACTTCAGTAGTTACAGCTATCAATCGACATATTTATCAATGGTAATCCTAGCCAACTCCCCCTGAACTTCTCAAGAAACAATGGTTGATGGTTTTTGTGCAGCTCCTGAAGCTTTGGAATACTTTGGGGACATGGAAAATTTCCATGATCTTAGGGACCCTTCACCCCTGATCCCCATCCCGATCATGCATTGAGATCACCTAGCTTTACAGGGCCCAGTATTTGGTACCTGGTGATCCCCGGTCAACATGCACCATTCCCAGGACCGTTCGAACACGCACTGAGAAATTCATCGTTCACGAAGGCATCACACAATGATTTAGCTTGGTCAAGCAGAAAATGACATCGACTCCTATGGCAAAGACATGGAACATCCAGAAAATCCAGGAAAAACACCACGGAAAATGATGGAAAATGCTGAAAATCACCTCTCATGGACACCTTCACTGTATTTCACCGTGGAAAATCCAGATCACCATGCGATCTCCCCCTCCAACGTCCTCCACCGCACGGTTACGCGCCCGCCACACGTGCGATCGCCCGCCCCGGGGGGCCTCTGTTTGCGGTGCCAAAGCGCTCACTGCGTTTGACACGTTTTAGGTCTTCGCCTGGCGGAGCTGTGGTTTTAAGCAATCATGCATGTGATCCATTGGTTAATAATGAAGGTATGGATCGCTTGATAATGAATAATTTTTGGTTATCCATATTTTTTTGGATCAACAATGAAATAAACAAAAATTATCCAACATGGATATGGTTAATAATGAAATAACAAAAATTCCATGATCAATCGTGGATATTAAATGGATCATGGATTTTTTCAATTTTCCATAATCAAATGGTTAATTATGGAAATAAAGACAACATAATCATTAACCACTTGATCTAAGGAAATAAACAATGCGTAGAGAATAAAACATAATATGATCCATTTGTTTGTAAGTGACTTGTAGGTTGAGACCACCATGTGGTTAGTTTTGCCAACAACCATTGGTCTCAACCAACCATTCTGTTGGTTGGAGTTGGTTTCTGATACCCAGTTGTTGTTGGTTGAGACTAGGGTACTTACTGGGGAAAATAAGCTACTAGGGCCCGGTATAAAGCCAACTAGGTATCTAGGGTTGGCTAAGCTGATGCTAGGGTATCTAGGGTATCCGTGACCAACTCCAACCAATCAGCTACTAGGGAAGATTACATTTGGGAACATATAACATGTTTAAAACCACCAACCAGGCTACTGATAGCATAGAGATCTACTTGGAGCTAGCTTATCAGCGAGCTTCTCAGCTACTTGACTTTACTAGCTTTTACTGACAGCAGCTTGTAGCTAGCTTGTTACTTTATGGCTTCTTACTATCAGCTACTTATGATAAAATCGCGGTGAAATCGTGGGTGAACTGGAGGTCAATTGTGATGATAAGTATTGGGTTGATAAACTAAGAATGATTGATGCTAGGACCTAGGATGCAATAGCGGATAATTACCAACAACATCGGCAAGTAGCGTATCATTAATTCAATAAAGTTGTTTAATGGCTGATGAGGGTTCATGATCTCGTGAATCCCCCAATAAGCAATCCCTCAAGAAAATGACCAAAGTGTTCTGGGTGGTGTTTCTACACTTGGTGAAAAAGGCCTTCAAGGGCAAACAAAGCATAAGGAACCTAATAACAAAAGACAGGAAGTGAGAAAAGGAACAAACAAAGAAACAGTAGCAGAAAGGAGGCACAATAAACAATTTGAATCTGATAGACAAAACCAGCAGAATGAACAATAAACCTACAAGCTGCATGCAGCCAAATGCCAAGAACATATTCAGCCAAAAAATGGCAAGCCTCTTCATTGCTACGCCATTCTCAGATGCTACTTCACTGCCGTCTCCAAAGCTTGTCGCTTATCACTGTTGGTATCGAAATCTGAATCACGGTTTAATGGTTAAGCATTATTCATGGTGAGCAGTAACAGTACTACACGCCATCAGTTACTAACCAGGTAGTAACTATGAACCATTCCTAGCCACCAAGCACTATGTAACCATTGACTACTAGCCATGGCTTACTAGTGTTACTAACCAGTGCTACCAACCAATCATCACTAACCAACCAGTCATCCTTCATGTTCAACTGCTTAGTACCACTAGTGAGCACCTCGTTACAATGCATGGTTCATGTGATCACCATTACACCATAGTGATGACGTCACCAGTTGACTAGTCAACTTGACTAACCAACTAGTTGACCAACCAACTAGTTGACTAATCAACTAACTAACTAGTTGACTTGACATTAGTATTGGTTCATATTAATCAACTCGTTGACTATCACTAACCCACTCATTATTGTTCCCACGTGGCTGACGGCTGATCTTTTCTGATTACACCGTGCCTTCGCCAGCGGCATCGTTGGTAGCGCTGGTGCCGAAGCGCTTTGCTCGGGCTTCCTGGATGACATGGCAAAAATAGGATACATATAATGCTACCTTAGTGACAACATACAAGGATACATAGTATTGTATGTAAGAGGTGTAGGTGATGACAGCAAACGTCAATCTGATACCCTTGGGAATCTGACATGCTGGCAGGAAATTCCGCCAATTCTTCGTGGTTTCCCAGGGTTTCTCAACAAAATGAGGTGATATTCCAGCCAGCTATGTTGATTACCCAGTGTAGTCAAACCGTCAAACCCACCGTGAGTCAAAAAACATGGACACTACACTGACCTTTAACTTCCAATGGGTTAGTGACTGTCAAACCCATGAGTTCATGGAAGTGGCTATATGCTATATCCCCCTATAATTCCCTTCTATCAACCATCATTAGTGGCCTACAACCGCTATGAACCAGCTAAAATTGGAAGGACATGGTGGCAATTACGACTTGGCGCATGCGCAGGAACGGTAACCACGCTGGGAATCATCGTGGGCTCGGCAGCGCGATCATCGACGGAACGTGTCGTGGAAATCGAACCATGTCAGGGTTGATAGGTCACCGATACCAAGATATACAGTACCTTAAGATGTAAAAGTACCAAGATACCTTAAGATGTAAAAAGTACCAAGTATATCCACTGATACCAACATAGGGTTTCGCAAAGTAGGGGGTACCCCTGGTTATCGTCCAGTTCATGAGTCATTTAGAGTGCCATTTGGAATACAAAACCAACCATAAGTTCTGAGAAACACCCCATATGCTTTGGTATACTCCCTTTTGTTGTGTATTTTTCCCGTTTATCAACCACTAACCAGCTAATTGACTATTAGTGATCAACCACTAAACAACCATTACATAGTTACCAAGATATGTTAAGTGAAGTGGCAACTTGCCTTGATCATGTGCCCGGCTTGTTCAACTGATGAGCCAAGGAGTTGGGCTTCACAATTCCATCATCGGATTGTAGTAAAAATGGTGATGTGTACCTCAGAATTGGTGTGGCAAACTTGGATTCCTACCCGAACGTTCTAATGTAAACTGTTTGCTGTCGCATCTGGATACCGTTTTCCTCTCTGTCTGCAACTGGTTCATGGGTGTTGGTAGAATGGATTCATCTGTAGAATGCCAATGAGCAACCCAGTTTCTTGAGATCGTTCCCTGAGAAACTCTAAAAAGCGCAAGCGAATATGGTATTCTGAGGGTCTTTGAACTGGTTGACGTGGGGGCCAACTAGCTGGAAATTGGCCTCAACTACCATGAACATATTATGTAGATTGATGATTGTTGAAATTGATGATTGATAACTATAATTTGTTGGTCGTGCCCCGTCTGTTGCTGGAAACCATCAAATGGATGACACCAACCGAAGCAGATTCATCGCAAGCTTCATCGTGCAGTTGACGCAGGCCTTCTTTTCATCTTCACCGCCCACAGCAGTCCCTGGCCGATTGTGCTCTCCCCATGACTTGAACCGGCGGGATTGCAGGCAAGGGATGCCAAGGGTAGAACAATGAAGCAGCATGAAACAACATGAAGTAATAGAGGCATTTTCAATAGAGGCAGCATTTTTTCGTAAATAGCTTTTATTGAAACATATTTTTTGTATATAGACGCCTGTTCAATAATGGTGATGCCGGAATACCCCTACATTGATACCTTCATTTTTTTTTGTGCGGAATTACCAACTACACTCGAGCTGCGGATCGTGGCCGTGGACCGCACGGAAAATCAACCACCAGGCAATCATAGTGGTATACGTACGAGGTAAGTGTTTCTTAGACCGGGTATCATCTCTACATCAGTAATCTAGTAATCAACAATCTCATGACTGACACCTACTTGATGGTTGAATTTCTGGTATCTCCCCCTTCTCGTTGGTTCCTGTCACCTTCGCCATCACCACCAACCGGGAGTGATCAAGATTATTTAGCCATTCATAACCAAAACAGCTTATCATGTTTGAACTAGTAATTTGGTGTCAAACCATCAACAACCTTGATGGCTAACCGCTATCAAACCATCAAACCACATGTATTCACTTTGGCCGTCATTCTTACCCAGTATTACGGCAAGACCCTATGGTTTGCCCGTGACCACAAGACCTGCCCAGAAGTGAGTCTTGTCAACTGTTCAAAACCCTGCGCAGGCCTGTTGTTTTGAAACTCTGAGAATCAAGAAGCCCTAACCCTAAACCCTAAATCACTGCGTATAGCCAGTGTTTCTCACTGATTCTTCGAGCAATGTTCAACAGGCACAGACAGCCGTGGTTTGCCCTCCGGGCAAACCACGGGGTCTGTGCGCAGTATTAGTTGGCTATCAACCATTCTTTAATGGTCATCAATTCTTGATCATCAACCAATATTAATCATTGATTGCCTATGATTAAACATTACCTATCCATGAATTCAGCATTCTGGTGACGATTAGTGATATACCAACTAACCAGCATTCACCAAGGATTCACCATCATTTATCAATGATTAACCACGACTATCAACCATTGTTTCATCATTAATCAGCCTGTTAAACCATCATCATCATCATCATCATCATCATCATCATCATCATCATCATCATCATCACAATCACCACTAACCAATCATTCACCAACCAATCATCCACCAGCTTCTTCCCCAGCCTCATAGCCCCCAATGCTTTCTCCACGACGGCCATGGAACGACGCCGCGGAACTGCCCCGCCCAGGCGCACCGAAGCGTTGGGCCCGCGCTGCCCTGGCGGCTGCGTCGCTCACGGGGACCTCGGCAGTCGCAGTGTCGGGGGCGTTTGGAGGTGCTGAAAGACACGGGTGGAGAAAGGTGGTGAAGGAATGCTGAAAATGAACGGTACGTAGTGGTTGTAAATGGGTAATGGTTAGGTAGTGGTTAGGTAGTGCTTACCCCTTAATCCTCACTAAATGACTTTTGGTAGGTAGTGGTTAGGGTTATAATTGGATTATTGTTGGATTATTGTCGGGTATATAGTGGTTAATCCTAAACCCTGATTAGTTGGGTACTGGTTGGGTAGTGGTTGGCAAGAACCCCTGGGTGATTGTTGAACAAATTGGCGTTTCTCAAGCCAGTTTGGGGACCCCGAAGTTGTGGTTGGTTTATTGTTGAAAATTGCTTCTGATTTAGAGGTACCCCAATTTTGAGAAACCACCAGTTGATGATTAAGTATTTGCTGGTTGGAGTTGATGGTTCTTTCAAGATTAGCTGAAGGTCATACAGTCGGTAGTTGATGGTTACCTGATGTCGATCTGTTGGTTAATGTATGGTTTATAATTAATTATGTTGAATTGGTGGTTAATCTCTGTATGATGGTTCGATTGCTGGTAATTACTAGTTGAGCATAGTGGAGAATAGCAATGCCTAATCATTACCCATTGCTGGCCATTAACCGTCAAAAGTCAGCAATGGCTAACAACCGAAATTGATAATGTGGGATAATGGGAGCTTTCAGTGGTACTGTAAATGATGGTTGATGGGATACCCTAACAATGTCTAATGGATGTGGATAATGACGGACATCAATCACCATGATGGTTAGTGTCAACGGAAAAAATGGTTGATACTGGTGACGGCTAACAACCACTACTGTGCGTATCTATGATTATTCCCAAGGGCTAGAGTAGTGAACATGGCTTTGCTATTAAGATTTGTTCTAGTGATATAAATAACCAACAAGAATGGTTGCACCAATAGTGACCAATTGTTATTTTCTAATGATGACTAGCTTGTTTGCGACCCGCCAATGACGGCGAGCAAATGCTGGCAATGGCTCGGAAGCAACAGCGTTGAGGCACTCAACAGGCCTCTTCTGATCCTGCTTAGCTTCATTGTGCAGCTGACAACTCGTGCAAAAGAAGTTGCTACTTTCTTACTCAGTCGGTGGAGGAAGATAGAATGGTTTAAAATGGGGTTCTTTGCCATTGATCATTGTGCTTAACCACCCATCAGTAGTTTTTCTTTATAGTTATTTAACATTATTAAGCCGTTGTTACTAGCCACTTGTTGATTCGATGTGCAGTTTTGCTTAAAACTGGCATGGAACCATCGTCCCTGGAAGGTCGGTGCCTACTAACCATCGCGAATGTATCCAGCTACCAGCTGTGGGGATGCGTTCACCTCCAGCCATTGAGAATACCTCAGGTAGTCGGCTGTCACCAATGTCAATCGCTACTATTGATCAGCCCTCGCTAATAATGCTAGTCTTGTTTCTTCTTTCACTTGAAGACCTCGGCCGCCGTTCTTCACCAACTTTAGTCATTCTTAGTACGAGCTATTGCCTTTGACACTACGAACGCGCCTTAGCCATTCTTAACCACTCACCAACGAAGGGATTCGACATGAACTGGACCAGAGAGACCGGCGACCGCAAGCGCAAACACCCAGCCACACTGCTCCCGAAGCGTTTTGCCCGGGCTTCCAGTTTCTCCTGAGCCGGAACCGGCAGCCAGAGCTTGGCAAAAACTACAGTCAGAATGGCTATTAGAACAATGGAAAAGTCAATGGAAAATCTAGTGCAAAACTAATTGGCGCTATTGTTACTATCATTACTCAGAATACATGACTATTATAGCTATTAGTACTATTTCTCATTAGCTGCTACAATGGAAAACTGTATCACAATTGGTCACTCATGAGCTACTATGAATTATTGTGCAGTGACCCATTGCTGTCATCACTTCTTAAGCTACTATCAACCACTGATACAATCAATGTGGAGGCATGAACAATTGATCATAGCCGATAGTGGATTAAACATTAAAACATTGGCTAAGGATTCATGGACCCTGTTAACTACAGCGAATGATGGTGAATGGTGATATTACAATAATGGCTAGCAATGATTAGAATCATTAGCCATCATCAAATGTAGGTTTCTCATGATGATGCTTGATGGTTATGTAACAATGTTTAATGATGCGTAGTGGTTGAATAAAAACGGCTAATGTTTCTGATGGTAAGAATGATTTATCATCAGCCATCATTGGCCTTTGCAACGGTTATTGAATAAAGTCATCAATCTTTGTCCATCAAGCATCAACGGATTTTTTTTTATCACAAGCCAGTATTAGCGATGATAAATGGTGGTTTCCTAAAATGGGGATCCCCACCAGTGATCATCCTTTATATAATCGTTTATGGTAATAAGCCAGCAATTACAGTTGGTATATCCCAGTATCCCCTCGTTAATCACCATTGTTAGGCATGAAAAAATTAACCATGTTTGGTGTACCCCTATGGCTTGAGAAACCAATCAAGGTTCATCGTGGCTGATGATCGTACTGCGAACTGCCAGCAACAATGAGTACTTTTGCAATTCAAGAATCACAGCAAAATATACAGCAACAACAACATCGACAACAGCAAAACAAATGGTTTCCCTGTTGAATAGAAGGATGATCATACTTGGATGAATTGAAGGTTTACTTGTTGTTGACTTGTCAAAAAGTGCATCGTGAACAAGGCAAAGGTTGAAGTAATCATGATGTCGCTTTATGTCCCTTTGAATCGTTCACGAGTTGAACTCATATCAATCATGAAATAGAGTTCGACATACTCAAACATACTCAAACATATGGTTAAACAGAATTATACTAATCAAAGATAGTTAAAGAATGTTAACCATAGTTAAACCAATATCTTTATTATTGAGCCTTTGAATTCTTATCAGTTGGGTAGACTCCTCAAGCTGCTCCTGGGTGGATAAAACTCCATTGGATGAATCCTGGCCGGGGAGCTGTGCACTAAACGCTGTGTGTTTGGGGATGTGCCCTCTGGTAAACCAACTTGGAAACTAAAATTTCAACGTGTCGCCCTCTGGTCATCTAACCTGAAAAACAAAAATCAACACTATTTGATAGGCAAACCAGCCATAGGATGCCATAGGTGGATTCTATTGGATTTTCCACCCAGCCAGATTTGTCTCCCAAGAGTGTATGTGGTATGGGTGGAAGTAGGGGCAATGTGGCAATGTTGATATACAGCCCTCCAGTGTAGGTGTGGATGTAGCGATGATCTGCTTGGTCATTTGTAGATAAATGGGACTTGCATCCCTTCTTCAACACAGAATTAAACTGCCTGAATTAGTGCCACAGATCAATATTCACCAAAGGCTTGACTTCTTTCTCTTCAAATGCTGCAATTGCAAGCAGACTTTGAGACCCATTCCCATCTGGAGTGATGTTTGAATACAGAAAATGCATCGCAGAAGCCACTCTGAATGATCTGGCGGCGGAGGAAATTCATGCAGCTTGTGGCGCTTTCTTTGCCCAATGGGTACCTTCTCATGATGCCAGTGGCTCCTTGTCTCCCATGTTTCGGTGGTACGAACAACAGTGGCTACGACCTTCACAGACATTGGTCTACCCACCGGGGCCCAGATTGAGCAGCATATTCTTTTGGAGACCCGACCCTGGCGACGAACTGTTGAGATCTTGGTTTTCTCCATGTGGCTATGGGTCAAAACCCCGTACCCCTGGTTCCCCTATCCTGAACCATTGTTTTCCCTATTATTGTTGGTGGAAATCCCCCATTAATTGGTTGGTTAACTGCTTGACCCATACCCATGTCGGTGCTGTTAGGCACCTATAGCCAGTTTTTTGGCGGTTGCTGCCTGGCCTTCGAGAAATAATGTGATCATTATCCCCACTGGCCCTTCTGATAAACCATCATGAATCAACTATCGGTAATCGGTATTGATCACCAGCAATCATCATCAACCATCATTTGGGTGTGTTTTTGCCACAGTGGACCCATCATAAACCATCACTAATCATCATTAATCATCATTAACCACCACAAATCATGATAAACCATCATCACACCCCTTCATTTCGCACACCATTGGAACATCATTAACCATCATTAATCATCATTAACCATCACTAACCCCAAATCATTCACCATTGGACCTCCACCATTCAAACACAAGCCACAATCCGAGGGGGTTCCCAAGGCTTCACCGCAGCCTCCACCATGGTGCGACGCGGCCTGGTGCGAAACCGTGGATGGGTGATTTTCTACCGAAAGGCTAGAGACGACAGAGAGAAAATCGAAAAAAATCGCCATCATCAGCAAATCATATGCTTCATGATCATCATGATCATCATGATCATCATGATCATCATCATCATCATCATCATCATCATCATCATCATCATCATCATCATCATCATCATCATCATCATCATCATCATCATCATCATCATCATCATCATCCTCATCATTGTCGTGGTCGCGGGCGTCCTCATCATCATGTAGGGTTTTTAATGTAGGGTTTTGTCATGGATCGTCATTTGTTGCCTTTATATGGTGGTTTCTCAAAATCTGGGTAATCATCAAGTTTTTCAATCATTCATAGTATTTCATCGTACCAAATCAACCATTTTCGGGGTCCCCTAAAACTTGAGAAAGCACTGAAGAAATGTTGGGATCCGCCTGAACCAGCCGCTTTACACAACGCTGAGTGTCCAGTCACCTGGAAGGGGCCGCACCAGTCGAGCGGTCGCTGATTGAGCCACGAAGATGGGCAGCTCCAAGGGTCAAGGCCCAAGAGAAGTTCCATGGTGGCCATTGGTCACCATGAATTTGGGGGTCATGGTCTTTTAGGGGAAAGCTGTAGTCCCAATATTGACAGGGGTACGCCTACCATGATTTATGGATGTAAGACTGCCAAGAGGTTCATTCTATTGGCTTGTAACCTATAATCCCATTAGTTCGGGAGGCAATTTGTGGATTAATCAAGTTTATCACTACTACCTGTTGCAGGGACCTATCTTTGTATAGGGAGGAGGGATTGATATCCTATTGTTGAAGGGTTCAGAGTTACCCACCATTGGTAACCGCGGAGTATTGCAGTTTACTTCGCCGCTTATCATTGCATCATTGCACCAGCACTGCCCAGACAATAGCAACTCGAGCACAACAGAAATGGGGGGCCCACTGCCTCACCATGAGCTTCACTACCGGGTGTCAAGAAGCTTGGCTTCAGATTTTTGCCGCAGCGTCGTCTCAGTTGTTCTTTCCCCATCTTTGATCGAAGGCTTCCAGACGGCTTCCACGGAAGATCCACTGGTCGTTGGTTGTTTCACCTCCGCCAGACCTTTGATTGAAATCGGTCACCGTTGAAGGTTTCATTGACCAATACTTGGGTCAAAAGAGAACCTTCATAATTTGTTGTCAAGCGATATAAATTGACCATGATTAAGGCTAAGTATTAAATATGAATATGGACACATCAATAATTTTCAAGAATTCATGTATAACGATGGGCGTGGCATATCATGAATTATCTATAGCCAGCCTGCTTTTCATTCGAATTGTCTTCCTGTGCGGGCCGCTCCCAGCATTTGTTTTGCTGAATTCTCCGTGGTCGCCTTGGTAGAACTGATCAAGACCGGCAAAGTATACTTGCAATCACTTTCCTACTTAATCAAACTCACTACAAGGGTGAATAAAAGACTGCTGCATGACAATCATAGGATAGTATAGGAATAGAATGTGACATAATGTAATGCAAGGAACTGAAATAGGAGGTGATCAAACAGTAGCATCATCTGGCGTAACCACATCCATGACAAAATGTTTTCCTTAGACACAGGAATGATCACAGAATGTGATATATGGCAGTAGGTCAAAACCCCGTACCCCTGGTTCCCCATCATAATGCGTGGTTTTCCCACTACTATTGTTGGTTATCATCCCCCATGATTGATCGGTTAATATTGACCCATAGCCATATGACTTCTCCTTGGACATGCAGCATGCACACCCGCTCTACAAAGCGCATCACACTGCGCTTCCCAAAGCACAAGGGCTGATCACGGACCTGTCATCTCCAATCTGAATTCTCAGCAACGCCCAGATCGTTGCCGGCAGCGCGAACAACGGCCAAAACAAACCTCATTTGCTTGGGGCAGAGATCATACGGCAGTAAATGATGCAGCTGAAACCAGCTATTTTCATCTAATTTCAAGATTAAACACCGTACAACCAACCATGCCGGAAGGTTATGTTGAAACCACTACTTCATACTCATAGATCGTTGCCAGGCAATACAACCAGCATGAGCAGCGTTCCCATTTAGGCCGTCCCTAGAATAATCGATTTCAGCTGAATTAAGTATTGCAAACGACAAACACACCCACCTATCCTGTCACACGATACTGATTGGTCGGAACAGATCTTAAGACAAGTATCAAGTAATCACACCCTGCAACACTCAATCAATGAATCAATGAATCAATGAATTAATCAATGAATCAATGAATCAATGAATGAATGAATGAATCAATCAATCAATCAATCCATCAATCAATCAATCAATCACCTGGTCCATCAAAGAAGCCTTAAACAGGTTGCTGTTGGTTGCTAACTTCATACCAATGTTCTGTTGCTCAATCATCACCATTCAGCATCGTTCACCATGCTCAATCATCATTGACCATCTTCAACAGTCATCAACCTTCATTGAAAATCATTGGCATTCATTGACCTTCAGCAGCGACAACCAGCCAAGATCTGGATAAATCATCTATGAAGCCGGGGCCCTGCCCCTCACATGCAGATCTGAATCTCAGAGGCACCCCTTCGCTCTTCCCTGCAGAAGGGGTGCCGCACTGCGCCAAGTGCGCTGATGCGCCAAGCTGCCTGAGCGACCAGTTGAGACAGGCATGATAGTATGAACAATCAATCCGATGAAATGACAAAAATCATTTAATTGATTGAATATGATGACGATGATGATGATGATGATGATGATGATGATGATGATGATGATGATGATGACGATGACGATGACGAGGATAAACATGAATATTGCACTTACTATCATCATTAAGCCATATCTTGCGGTCCAAACGGATTGCCCGTGCCAAATACCACTTAGGATACTTAGATGATGGTCCACAAGTCATCCATGGGCGGTGGGAAGTGTATCAGAAGTACAGGCTTCGCATTGACAGCTGCGCCATCATTCAGATAGGATGACAACCCCAGGAATACACAGTAATTGTTGGATAAATCCCTCTTAAACGTGGTTCTGTCATGTAGAACTATTTTTGAGGAATCATCCCCCCTGCAAACATAGCAATGGCAAATTACCAGAATCATCTGCAGATGGTAATTGTTCCATTGCCATGTTAGGTTCGCCGGAACTTCTACTTACCCAAAAACAAATGTTTGATGATGTAGAATAAGCAACGATAACTGCTGCATATACTAACAATACTCGCAACCCAAAGCAATATCACCAGGGAAAGGCCTTGCTGTCCCTGGATTCAAAGCCAAGAACGTTGGGCCAGGGTGTTCATGACAATGACGGTAGCTCACAATAAATGCCAGTACAACCGCAATCATTGATATCAACTCATGCCCGATGACAATAGTCAAAGACACGCAAAAACACACCAAATTGTGGAGCTCCCACCAAACGAACAGTAGCTTCTTTGTCCATCTTTGTGAGCAGCTCAATATTTGATCTTAGTAAACCAGGTAAGATTTCGGGCTCCTTTTGGTTGATGGATGCTGTCAAATAGTTGATTGCTGCCATGCTTAAGCAAACCAGAGTCAAGTAGTTCTGCCTGCCCAACACCGTGAAAAACATATGATCGTCCAGGTCACGCACGACGCTGGGGTCATGCAGGTAGGTGCGTGTATTCTTGACTCTATATATATATATATATATGTATACATATGCATTACACGTAGGTAGATACTTAGCTAAATTGAATTAAATTAAACTATGTAATATATAATTACTGTGGACAAATATCTGTATGTGTGCATCATGCGTCATCAACTTGATATCAGTATGTGCGGCAAATTCCCAATATCGCTCAGCACAAACAAACAGTTTCTCCAGACCAATGACCCAGACCAATGACCGATCGTTCATATTCAACGCATTTGTGCCGCACAAGCGCTGCAAGCACCTTGTAGTTCAAGCACTGCTCCAGCAAGTCCAAGCCATCTTCACCCAAGGATTGCACCAAGCGATCTGCGGGTGATTGCTGGCAGATGTTGGCATATGTTGGTAGCCACCTTCGCAACAGGAAGCCTAAAAAAGATGATACACAAATGATGACAATATGATATGACGTGATATATGATGTTGTAACTATCGAAACCACTCAGAGCGGCTTCATGAGCAAAACCACAATGTCTGATGACATAAACAATGAGAACAAACAATGGGATGTGTTCAATACAACCACCTCTCGCTATGAAGAGGTTGATGATAACTAGACATGACATGAGAGGCATCAACGGATGGCCGAAAGACGTATGGTTTCCCTTAGAGCATGCCAATGCTAAGGCCCTGAAGCAAGTCTCTGGAAACCCTGGGCTTCAAGTCCTGATGATTGATAGTGTTTACCCCAAAGAAAACCAACATGCGGGGCTCAAGCATAGCAAGAACGGAATTAAGATGAGTTAAGCACTATTCTTTAGACTAACCACCGCTATTCACCATATCTAAACGGATCTATCGTCCTTGTTGAACTTCTTGTTAAGACTATGTATCCCTATGATTCACCACAACATTAAACCTCATTAGTTGCTTATGAATCATTATTGACCACTAGTAGCCATGGCCATTCACATTCATTAATCACCATTAACGACGATATGAACCATCATTCTTAACCATATGGCTCTGGGTCAGTTCACCCTGTACCCCTGGTTCCCCCCTCTTTGGCCATTGTTTTTCTATGAAATTGTTGGTTATTATCCCCCATTGGTTGGTTGGTTAATAGTGACCCATAGCCATGTATAGCTGGTATATCGACTGTTATTGTTGGTTATTATACCCTATTATTAACCATTACCCAGCTATCTTTATTGAAAATGTATTGACCCATGGCCATGATTCATGACCATTAACCACTATATGAACCATGATTAACCACTATATGAACCATGGTTACTAGGTAGACATTAGCTATGATGAACCATTGGTTGTTGACCAATTTCACTAGGTTGACCACTATATTGACCATTATATGAACCATGATTATTGCCCATATTAATCATCACATGAGTCGTCATCCCAACATTGGTAGCCACAGCCACCTGGTGGACCCTGTGGGCTCCAAACAGGGAAGGTTTCGCCTTGGTGTGGTGGTTGCGCCGGCGTTTCGGCGGCCAAGAGCTATGATTAAGGTCAGGAAATGATGGAGAATGATGATGAATTCATGCTTAGTGTAATCAATTAATGAATAATGATTGATAAGAATGGTTATTTATTGGTGAGCTGATGCTTCATGATGATTTATGCTTAGTAGTTGATCATGTTGATAATGATTCAGATCGTTGTAACACCTACTGGTTAATAAGATTCATATCACTATCATTCACTACCCATTATACATGGTTCCTAGATAGCAAGTAGTTGATAACGGATCATACAAGGGTTGAACAAGTCTTTGATGGTTGTAGGTGCAATGGTTGACTATTGGACTGGACAATGGTGATTACTCCTGGTGAATAGTGTGATTAAGCTTGGTAGTGGTTTATAGTGCTTAATGGTGGTGCACATAACTAGCGAACATGATGAAAGCTGGCTTATACTGCTTCAGAGTGGTAGAAACAATAACCAACAATGCAAAAAAATGAATTGTTTATAGTGATCAAGTAACGCGTTAAACACGCTTAGAAATTGCTAGCAGCCATCAACATTTAATTGGTTGACCATGGATAGTCATGTTTGATCTTGACAAAAATGTCAGAAAACATCGCCTGCGCAGCCTGATGAGGTCATAGTTATAGCCTAACAATAAACAAAGCGGCCATGGGATGGAAGCAATGATGATTAACATCAACGGGATACAATACAAATCAATAGATATACCGTTGCTTGGGAAACCGCAATTACAAGCAAACATTGTCTGCTAAACCATCGGTCAATATCGTGTGATTGAAATAGAAATGAAGGTTCGAGCCCTCGTTTGCATTCCACGGGAGCTTATTGTATGTCATTTGGCGATCTGGCAGGCATTACAAGCGAAGAAAAACTGTTGAGGATAAACAATCTTTTTTTTGACAGGTTTCTGATCATGGATTTTGGTCGCTGATGTGTGGTCAAGTTTCAGCCATCAAAAGCACAACCCCTGGATCATCAGGCTGAAAGCACGTTCCGATCTGGAGGCTAACTCCCCCCCCCAAAAAAAAATTTGGCCTTCCATCACTAGGGAAGGGACATATATTTCGCAGAAACATGCAACGTTAATAGACACCTCATGAAACCACCAATTAGTAAACAAATGTGTGACGAAACAATATGAAACCTCTGGACCCAGCATTTTTCAATCCATTTTCATCTCCTTTCAGTACATGAAACCAGCATTTTCAGTTCATACTCTTTTTTTTAACATTCCTATTACCATATGAGGTCATAATTAAAACCAGAACAAAACGTATAAAGCCATAAAAACACTATAAAACCTATAAAACCTGAAAAAAATGAAAATAAAACCATATGGAACCACCATCTGAAACCACCATTCACCACGGCACCAAGCTCGTCGTTCCGTGCTCCCGGCTGAAGTGCTCCAACTGCGACACGCCAGGCCAGGTCACTTCGTTGGGGGTACCTTGAGCAGCAACGGCGCTAGCCATGACACTGGCTATCACTAGGCGCTAGCCAACAGCAAACGGCATCATCATCACATAATATATAGTTTGTATATGTTTGTATCTCCTAGAGTGAACCATAGTCACTATCACTATCACTACCACTCTCACACTATCATTACCACTCTCACACTATCACTATCACTCTCACTCTATCACTATCACTCTCACTCTGTCTATCTATCTATCCATCCATCTATCTATCCATCCATCCATCTATCTACCTATCTATCTAATCTATCTAATCTATCAAATCTATCTGCTCTATCTACTTTACCCAGTTCTATCTAATCTACCTAATCCATCTAATCTATCAACTCTATTTGCTCTATCTACTTTATCCAATTTTATCTAATCTACCTAATCTATCTAATCTATCCAATCCATCCACCCATCTATCTATCTACCTATCTATCTACCTAATCTATCTCATCTATCTAATCTATCTAATCTATCTAATCTATCTAATCTATCCAATTCTATCTAATCTATCTAATCTATCTAATCTATCTATTCTATCTGCTCTATCTAATTTATCTAATCTATCTAATCTATCTAATCTATCTAATCTATCTAATCTATCTAATTTATCGAATCTATCGAATCTATCTCATCTATCCAATCCATCCACCCATCTATCTGTCTACCTATCCATCTACCTAATCTATCTCATCTATCTAATCTATCTTATCTTTGTCATCCATCTAATCTTTCCAATTCTATCTAATCTATCTAATCTATCTAATCTATCTAAACTATCTACTCTATCTAATCTTTCTAATCTATCAAATCTATTTGCTCTATCTACTTTATCCAATTTTATCTAATCTATCTAATCTATCTAATCTATCAAATCTATCTAATCTATCGAATCTATCGAATCTATCGAATCTATCAAGGAAAGGCAAGGAGAGAGTATACAACTTATGATTATCCTCTCACCATACACATTCGGTTGCAGCTCAGCCGCGCTTGTGCGGGCATTGGCTGCCATCTGCTGCGCCGCCCCTCCAGCTTGCCTCGAGACATTCCACCATGATACGAATCAAGGCTGAACTCTCGCTGGCATTTTAACATCGCCAAGTTCCTGCACCGAGTTCAAAGCAGTTCGGGCGCGAAGGTATTCTGGTGGAACACCACCCACCTGTTGGAGTTGCGACTCATCTAACTATCTGCATATATAAGTCATGCATTTCTCACAATTCATGCGCAAACTGCCGTCAAGGGTCGAGGTTGCGGAGAACCGGTGAATGCCCTGGGGAAGAAGGCCCCGCCAGCCACCACGCGTACGAGGTGCAATCCAAGTGGCCAAGGTAATACCTCACGGGGAAACGGGGCAAGGATAAAAATCCAGCGCGTGAGCCACACCTTTGGTAATTCTGCCGACCAAACAAGCTACCTGCATGTTAGAAGGATGGAACTGCCAGCCTCCACTCCCAAGCGGTAGCCACGAGCTCCCAAGGCAGCTGCCAACCGGTTGGCACCCATGAAGGCTGTGCTGCCAAGGGGGCCATCAAATGCAGCCGGGACCACGTAGTAGGCCTAAGCTGAAAAGATTTAAAGCATTAGGGGCAGACTGCTCTTCAGTTGCCGAGTGGCATTCAGCCATACCTCACTGCTCCCTGTGTGCAGTGAGGATGGCGAGAACGGCGGGGACGCGGCAAGTGGCTGCCTGGGCTGTGCAGCAAAAGCTGGAACCGCACCTCCCCTCGCTAAGTTTTGATGTTCTTCATTCCCTGCACCAAATAGCTTTGCAACTGTCTCTTGTCCCCAACACACATCTGTTTTTCGGAGAAACTAACATGGCTGCTATGTTGAGTACCGCCGTTGTTCCAAGATGTAATGGCGCAGGAGCCACCAGGAACCCGCCCTCACGACGGCCAAGGACAGCCTCCCTCTCTTGGCGGGCGTGGTGGTCTTGGCAGAAACGACATCCGCAGGCAAGCCGGTGATGAAGCCTCAATGGAACCGCGCATTTTGGTATAAAACGTCCAGGGGACGAAGAAACTGGAGGATGGGAGATGCAATGATGTATGCGAGATGGTGAGAGATGATGTGATGTGGTGGGATGGGATGTGGTTGAAGGGATGCAACGAGAAAGAGATCAAATGAAATACGATGCGGCGCAACGACATGAGATAAAGCCACAGCTATTTAGCTCAAGCAAAATTCGTGTTAACAATTTAGCTGCAATCTTTCGTGTTAATCTATTGTGCCAGGCAACTACACGCCTCAGAAGACATGGCATATGTTGCAATACATGGCGCATTGATACCAATTGAAAAGAACACGCATGTAGATCAGCGAACATCATGGGGTGAAAGCAATGAAAACCAGAGGTTGCGCAAGCTAAAGTGGTTTCCTGCCATGGTAAAAGGGTAAGAGAATGGGTGGATATGAGGAAAGATTCTCACATGTCGGCGAGCTACCTTCTTCCATAACTAACTCAGAAGACCGGCTGGATGTGCAAGACAAGAGGCTCTGCGCGGCTGTGCTAGTTGCCATGCTGATCAACCTCAGTTCGTGTCAGCATATGCTGCACCCATCTGAAAGTCAAACCGTTGCAATGATGCTACTTGGTATAAGCCAGGCAACTCGCCGCACAGGGCGCCGGCGGAAGTTCGCCTGGTCCTCCTGGACCAACTGGTGCCCCATGAGGACCAGGATTTCAAGTTGCTGCCCCTTAGAGCAAAACTGGCAGCAAGTTCTTGACCATTCGAAAACTTACATTGTTTCAAAATGAAATGTGAATGATGTTGCAGACCTCCGATCACAATATAACCCCCCTTTTGGATTCGGGGATCAAAAGAGTATGAACACAAGCAGTTCCCTTCCGAGCCACACTGCTGACAGGTACGCCAATTGTTTTTTGGATTGATTGGTCTAATGCAAGACAAAGACGCAAAGCGGTACCCACAGAAATGCTTGGAACCACAATAGAAGCAATTTGTTGACCACATTGCTTTTCATGGCAAATACCCTTACATCGAAATGACGCTTGGCTATCTCAACCCCTGCAATTATAAACCAGTGGTCTCCGAAGAAATCCAACCATTTGTTCACAAGAGCACAATGGGCTCCCAGCAGTTTTTGCGAGAGAGTCTGCTTATACTGCCAGACGGTCTCAAGGGCAGTATGGGAGTTAACTAAATTACTAAAATACAAAATCCAACTATAATCCTGCAAGCCACTTTTGATGAGTCCATGTCCATGTCTATCTCAAACGGAAGCTCCCTCAATATCAAGTGTGTATAGTTGTTGCTTGTTGCCAAGTAGGTAATCTGTTTGCATAATACACTTGTATGTTACACTCATCAAAACACACATTACCGTAATTGATTCCAAGTAGGTAATTTGCAATTCTGTTGCCAAGTAGGCATACAAATGCAAAGATGTTTTCCGTATGTGCCTTCGTTTTCAATTATATAGGTACTTTGCTGCCCGCCTTACAATAATGCAACATATTTTCCAACATGTACCCATTTTTACTTAAAACCAATGTCAGGCCTGCGAAACCATCAACTTTTACTTTCACTATTTTTCCAAACAAGGCCGGTCTTTCATCAACCTCGCAAGGACTAACTCGCACATAGCCTGCTTTCACAAACACGGCGCTCGATGCTCTGCCGGTACGTATTGAAAAGGCAAGCGCTCCTCGGCTGTTCCGCTGTCAATGCTACTGCTGTCAATGTGATACAAGCTGATGCTGGTGAATAAAAAAGGAATTGTATCCAAAGGACCTGCCATGCGGTCTCGAAGAGGACTTGAGCAGCACGCCCATCTGGTCTCCAGCCTGCCAAGATCAAACAAAGGAGAAACATACTCCAAAGAGAACACGGCCTTACCAAAGCCACCAAGCAAAACACGCGATGATGATTCGTCCAAAAATTGTCAGCGTTGTCAGCATCGTCCAAAAAAATGCAAATGGCGCGACGATGCTGGCAATTCACATGCACCACGGCCTCGATGATGGTTCCATTGCCAAACCGCCGGTGCAGGCGCTGCCATGGCTGACAAAGGGTTCTCAACTGGACACGGGAGCCAGAAGGTTCTCAACTGGACACGGGAGCCAGCGTGCGCCCAAAGAACTAATACCCTGCTGATACACGAGATCACCGTATCTATTATCATTATCATCAAAAAATGGCTCAACTGCAGTCCATGCATTCATAAACAAAGATTTTTTTTCACAGATTCACACACAATTTTATCCAAACATGTTCTCAAAGCGGCACCGTTTGTTCTCGTAAAATGACTCACGAAAGGAAGCTGGTTTGACAGAACTTGTCTTGGATTCACTCCCCTCCGCATCAGCCCAAGCGATGATAAACGTGTCCAAAATCTCACTCAAGATATTCCTGCAACCCAAGAAGTGCCTCGAAACGAGGATTCCAAACCAGGAGTTGCAAAGGAAGCCGCCGACGACCTCACCGAATTGCAGAAGAAGACTGATCAATCCTTTTGTGGCCAAAGTTTTGGTGTCACAAGACCGAACAAACCGTGATTCATTGCGCGGTGATTCATTGAAAATGATCATTTTCTGTGGGAACACTGGTGCCCCATAGCCCCGGACAGGAAGACCGCGCCGATCACATACAATAAACCCCAGGCTGGAAGGGTTCGGGGGAATCCAGTTCAGCTATGATGCAAGATCCGAGAACTCCGTCGAGCAGGGGCAGTGGGTGAGGATGAGCAGGGGGAAAGCAACGCACAAACAATCATGAAAATGACGAAACTGCCGAGGCAACAATAGGTGAAAAATCAGGTCAAGAAATCAAGCCCAGAATGAACTTTTGGCTTGGAAAATGGCTAATCTATCTAATCTATCTAATCTAATCTATCTAATCTATCATCTATCTACCTATCTACCTATCTACCTATCTACCTATCTATCTATCTATCTATCTATTTATCTATTTTTCTATCTATCTATCTAATCTATCTATCTATCTATCTATCTATCTATCTATCTATCTATCTATCTATCCATCCAATCTATCTAATCTATCTAATCTATCTACTCTATCTAATCTATCTAATCTATCTACTCTATCTACTCTATCGAATCTATCTACTCTATCGAATCTATCGAATCTATCCAATCTGTCGAATCTATCGAATCTATCGAATCTAGCTACTCTATCTACTCTGCCGACTCTATCTAATCTATCTAATCTATCTAATCTATCTCATCTAATCTATCTAATCTATCTAATCTATCTAATCCATCTCATCTAACCTATCTAATCTATCATCTATATAATCGATCTATCTATCTATTTATCTACCTATCTACCTATCTATCTATCTATTTATCTATCTATCCATCTATCCATCTATCTATCTATCTATCTATTAATCTATCTATCTATCTATCTATCTATCTATCTATCTATCCATCTAAGCTATCTAATCTATCTAATCTATCTAATCTATCTATCTACCTACCTATCTATCTATCTACCTATCTATCTATCATCGTTGGTATTTTCATCATCGGTATTTTCATCATCAGGATCAGGATCATTAACTTTGATGGCCCAACAAATAAAGATGTTATAACTCTGATCTCTTCTAGAGGTTGATCCAGTGGACAACCGCCCATGCACAAGTGCTTAGGATACTTCATCACATTTTGGGATGATATCCCATGACCTGTAGCGTCAGCACCATGATGCTACATCCAACAATGGCTATTCTGTCAACAAGGACGGGTATGTGTTGTATGTGTTTGGAAAACCTGTGTTGTATTGAAATAAGCCAAACATTTAAAAAATGCAGTCCTTGGAACAAAATGACTGACAAGAAAAAACAAATGGTGTGTGTGTGTGTGCACTCTAGAACCTCAAGATTATCATCACACAATTCGAAAATAGGGAGGGGTCTTGAGCGGGGTGAACGAATGTGCCTGTATAGATATAGACATGCAATGTATACAAACATAAGCACATGCATACTCATAGAATCTCTATAAACGATACTTGTGTATAAATAGATAAATATGTATGTACATATAAATATACATAAAAAATATATACATATACATACAAATGTATAGGTATGCCACATCTACCAACACCCACCAATACAAGCTAATACACTATCGACTTGGTTTCAACGCCGTTGAGAAAAAGCAGTTCATCAACCAACCATCCCTAAATATTGGAGAAACTAACAAAATTGTAAAACCGCCAACTAGATATGGACTGGTATAGTGCATGTGTTATTCGCAAACATCCAAATACATATATAATCGTATATATATATAATTAGATACATGTATATATACATATATATATATATATATACCCATATGAATACATATTTACCCATACAATCCAATACAACACCCACGTTCACCCAGCAGCCCATATCTGGAGTCTCTCCTCTAAGGTCCTCACCCAACAAGCGGAAGATCCTCCGTCGCGGTGAGGTGCAAGATGCACTGGTGGAGATGGAGGTTTCTCAAAATAGGGGTTCCCCTCACTCATCCTTTATAGTAACTGTTCATAGTTTTAAACCAACCATTTTTCCAGGGTTCCCTATATTAAGAAGCACCGGTATACATAGCAAATGGTGAATGATGGTTGATGATGGTTGGTTATGATGATCATCTTCCCGATCGTGAAGATTGTGATGATGGTGATTGAACTTGCAAGGGTCAAACTTCAATCTCCGGCTACTTTGCGATTTATAACCAGTTGGAATGCGGGTCAGTATTCCAGGATACCCCCAGTCCTGGCCGTGATACGAAGTCATGAGCCATTCTTCAGCAGTGCAAACCATTAATCGTTATCAGTAGCCATCATGAATGCCGTCATTCGGCATACCATGACCAGCCATTTGGAAGCGGTACCAGCAACTGCTGGAAATTATTATTGGGTTTTGAGTTGATAAAATCATGCTTGTAATATCTTGAAACAATGTATGATTGGCCAATACCCTGTACACTATCAAGGAGGCAGAAACGTAACCTGACCATCAACAAATACAATCCCCGCCCACAATATGAATGAGTACAGTAAACATATGGCAGTGGGTCAAAACCCCGTACCCCTAGTTCCCCTATCATTAACCATTGTTTCCCTTATTATTGTTGGTCATTATCCCCCATTTGTTGGTTGGTCAACTGCTTGACCCAGCTCGCCATATGAACACTCGTCAGAAACCTTGGCATCACAGGGCATCTGTAACTCCAACTCCCAGGGCCACATCTTCCACGGCTCCGTGCCGTGGTGGCTCCTGAAGATGGTATCGATCTCCGAGTCACCTGCGAAGAGAGCCCGTGCCGTGGCCATCTCTGCGAGAATGCAACCTGGGGCCACGGTCCCTGGTGGTGGCCCGGTGGTTGATGGCCCCATGGGTGGGGACAGGTGGTGATTGATGATGCTTTAGTGGTGGTTTCTGATGGTTAATGATTGATAATTAACATGATTAGCCACTCTTAGTATGGCTATGAGTCTTTAATCTTTGTGAATTTATGTGGATTTGCTAACTGGTACGAGTAGTGAACTAGCAATGGGATGAGCTACCCAATCTTGCTTCGAAATGTGAAGTATATCCATGACCCCAAGATGGGGGCAATCCAACATTTTTCTGGTTCAAATCTATGTTCCAACTTGATGGCATCTGTCTCCTGCGTTCATGATTGCCGGGACAGGGTATTGCAGATGCTCAGGTATGGTTTCTCAAAATAGGGAACCCCGAAAATGGATGGTTAAATACTACAAAAAGGTAAATCTTGGATGATTTGGGGGACACCTATTTTGAGAAATCACTGTATGCCCATATGCCTCCTTTCAATCTGAGTCATCTCAAAATCATTTGAGGAACATGGCGATGGAAGACAAAATCTTGGAACATGAGAATCCCACAATCCTCAAAAAGGTGCTTTCCAAAAGACATTGAATTGGCAGTCCCATACCATCCCTATGGCCCATAATTAAAGGTTTGCCAAAAAATGACAATGATAACTATGGGTCATCAATGGGGAGTTCACAATCATTTTCATAGACACTGGCAGCGGGTCAGGCAACCGAGGGGCCCAATGACCACACATCCAGAGTGGGCCCGTAGTGCTCGGAGCCAAGAAGAAGTTCGATGGATCGATACCACATGGTACACACCTCGAGCCATGACGGCCCCTCTGTTTGGAGCTCCCAAAACACCTCTCGTCAGATCTTGACAAAAGCTGTTGATTTAGCACTTGAGGTGTGCCGCGGCCCCACAACAAGTCCGTGGTGTTGCGGCTGTGCACCACGACAACAGCAGTATAGTGATGGTCAATGGATGTTTTTGAGCGTCGTCAACTGTGAGTTGTAGCCAAGATTATGACTGAGAGACAACAAATAACAACAGCAAGGACACTTTTCTTCAAAACCAAGCAGTTTTTCGTCCCGTTGTCCTGATCCCGCACCCGTGCCCATCGCACGCCTGATGGGTACATGGAAACTGGCCCAAACTAATCCTTAGTGAAGTCAATAACGCGAGATGGGTTGACCAGTCTTCTTCTCCAGGCGGGTGAGCCACCAGAAAAGAAATGAACAAAGTCACTTCAACCTGGATTTGAGCGGGTCATTACCCATGTGGTTAAAGGGGTAAGGGATCTCAAATAAGTAATTGCAATAACAAGCAAAATAGAACAAGGGTGAGCATGATCAACATCTGCCTGAATATTACCCAGGGAATGATCCCAGCAATGAGCCAACCCTTGAATTCAAAACCTAGACAACCACAATTGAATTTAGCCTGGATATCCCATAAACATCCATAAACCATGGCTGGTGCATTATTGTATGCGCATGGAGAATCGCTGGCTATCCCATCGATGGCACAGCGAAACCGGTGTTGTAGCGCGCTCTTGGCGACGAGCGGCTCACGAGTAGGAGCGACGATCCCAGGTACCGCTGTGAGGAAGGTCCAAAACTCGCGGTATTTGTTTTTTTGTCCATTTTGCAATTTCCAAGCTTCAGAAGGTGCTTTCCCTTGCAGCTACCCATTTGGCAAATGCAACAAAAAGAAAACGACCAAGAAAAACGGACAACAATCGTTGGTGTTGAAATTTCTACTACCAAAAGCTTTAAACAATGCTCACCAAAAGCACGGAATCAACCAACAAAATCGCTAAGAAAACATCAACGAAGTCCTGTGGCCCAGAATTGCCGACCCATGTCGCTATTTGTCGATCAAGAACAACCACACCATCCACCACCACACCAGCACCACAGCCACAGCCGGACCTCAACGACTCATGCTTCACCACGGCACATGCGAGCCAGGCCCAGGTCAGCCAGCACCAAGCGGGGAAGGGACCGATCCAAGGGGTCCATCTTCAACAACACGTTCTGGGGCTTCCTGAGCCACGATTCGCCAAGCAGCTGGCAGCCATGGGTGGGGCCATGGTTGGGTGGTACATGGTATCAGGTGTAGGCACCAGCTGTTGATTTGGGTGGGTTGTGGTTGGTTCCTGCGATGCATTGCGGTGGTGGCCAAATGGCTAGGGCCCCATTGTGGTGAACCGGCCTTGAGAAGTAACGTGTGGGCAAAAATTCTGAGAAAGATTCACTGCTCAATGAGAGCTTCCAGTAAGCAAGATACTAGTTGATGCTGTATAAAACAGCAACAAGAACAGCAGCAACAACAACAGCAACAGCAACAGCAACAGCAACAGCAACAGCAACAGCAACAGCAACAACAACAACAACACCAACAGCAACAGCAACAGCAACAGCAACAGCAACAGCAACAGCAACAGCAACAGCAACAGCAACAGCAACAGCAACAACAAGAACAACAGCCGCAGCAACAACAAGAACAACAGCCGCAGCAACAACGACAGCAACAGCAACAGCAACAACAAGAACAACAGCCGCAGCAACAACGACAGCAACAGCAACAGCAACAACGACAGCAACAGCAACAGCAACAACGACAGCGACCATAATGAAAGCAGCAGTGACAGCAGCAGCAGCAGCAGCAGCAGCAGCAGCAGGATACAAGGAGTCAAGCAAACAAGGCCCTAACAGCCAAGCAACCATTCAATTAAGCAAGCAAGTATGAAAGCAATTGAACAATGCAAAACCAAAAACCCATCAAAACAACGACAAAGAAGAGCATACAGTCGCAACAACATGAGAAACCCATAGTTCTGCATGGTAAGCTTCTTACACGTCTCTGTTGACTACGTTCACCATCATTGTCTACCATTGTCAGTGACTACTTACCATCATTGACTTAGCTATGGATGATGATTAATCAACTACTTACTCGAATATCGAACACTGATCTACCAAAATTAAGCACTGCCATCAATGATATTTGATCATCAGTAACAATGATCACTAAGCATTGCTAAAATTTAGTAGCACTTACAGCTTTCTATTCATTGATGATTAATCATTTTCAACCCGAAATCATGCTGAAGCATTCTTACTCATTCCGAATTATAGTTTCATTATGACTCATCATAATCATCATTAAAGATCATTTTTAGTAACTCATCATTCCTGATTAATCATTCCTAAATATGGATCACTATTCATCATTCTTAATGTTAAATCACAATTTATGATTGTTAACCTAAATCATTCTCAATTAGTCTTACCTGGTCATCAAAACTAATTATTTGATCATTATGAATCATTCTTAAATATCTTGAATAAATCATAGATCATGATGAGTCATTCGTGATGTTTAATCACAATCCATATGCAATCATTGACCACAATGATCAACCCGACTCCCTGAACCGACCTCCGGTGTCCAAGTCACAAATCCCGATGAAGCACCAAGCGTTGATGACAGTGTGCAAGGCCTGGTGTCGGTATGGTCAGGTTCGCTCCCGAAATGGTGGTGCGAGTGATACTTATGTGATGCCAGGGTTCTGCTATTCAAAAAATCGTACCGCACAGCATGATTATGATGGCTACAGTGCAGTAATGGTGGCTTTAGCGATAGATATATAGAATAATGGCTATAATTCTATATAGGGGTACACGCCACGCATAATATGGCGGTTATGGCTATGGTTGTGGGACCCCCGCCGATCTGATCGGCATTCATAACGACATTATGGTTGCTTAACCCAAAGGATTCAACGTGTGCTTGGTAGTACCAGTTGGGGCCATGTATCAATGGCTTGATGGGCTAATAATGTGCCAACCATAAGTTGATCAACCCCAACTATACAATACAACTTGTTGCGCCAAGTAGTAGCAGTAGGTTACCTATTTGGCACCAACCAGTCAACCAAGAAGTCAACTTCTCGCAACTGGTTGGCGGTGGTTGTGACACCGCTCGTGTGAAGAAGGTTCTTTCTGCAGGTCACTGGTCTGCGTATAGATGTGGAACATCAATGGTCAATTGACCACTATTGAATACTATTCACCAATACTGGGCCACTACTAGCTCAAGGTTGATCCATAGGGTGCGAGTTTAACCAATAATGCATGTCATACTGTAATCTGCATAGTGCAGGAGAGTATGAAAGTTCATGCTAAGGTCCCACAGTTGTTCCAAAGCGACTTCCCCACTGATCATTGCGCTGATAAAAACAAATCTAGAAGTTGATTCTTAATCCACTATAAAAACGATTCCATATCTCTACAAATAGCCGTGGCCGTTCACCCTTGGTCCACCGGTTCCCCCATCATTAACCTGTATTTTGACCCTATTGTCGGTTTTCCCATTAATTGTAGGTTAATATTTATTGATACTAATATTTGATGGTTGATATCTTCCCCCATCATCAACCCTTTTCCCATACTATTGTTGGTTCTTATCACCAATTAGTTGGGTCAATATTGCTTGAATATTTGTGGGTTAATCATCAACATTACTATTATTTGTCGTGGAAGTTCATATCTTCCCCCGTCACCCACAGCCAAACAGCTCACCACCTCCCGTGCCCCATCCCCTGGGACCTGAGAACAGCTGCCGCGTGGCATCACGCAGCGCGCTGCGGGGGAAGGCGCCACGGCGCTTCAGGTAGCGACAAAGGTCCAGGTCGAAACGCTCGAAGACGAGGAAGATGTGCTGCTCGCCTTGTGGGGGAAGCCGAACCGCCTCGGGGGAACTGCCTCCAGGGGAACCGCCTCCATGGTAACGGGCCTTTCGGGGAACTAAGCATGGTGAGTAACGGGCTTAGTTCAGGTGCATCATCTTGGTTGAGATGGTGATCAATCGTGGCTATTGATATGGGGATAACGTGATATACTCGGTGAAGATGATGGGTACTTCGGGCTTAGTTCAGCTACTTTAGTAACGGATTTAGTTCGGGGCTAGTTCAGCAGTAGGGTGCAAACTAACCATGGTGAACGAACCCTGGTCGCTGCACATCCAAGTAGTTGGGTTTTATCAGCAGTAATTGGCTATATGGCCATGGGTTTTCTCAAAATAGGGGACCCAAAGTTATGGATGGCTTAATTCTGGGGTTAGTAAACTGGATGACTTGGGGGTCTCCTATTTTGAGCAACACCCATACCTACTAATAATTCACTGAACATATAAATTGTAGTTGCTTATGCTATACTCACTATACGGATCCATTTTTACCGATCTACTGAAAGTTGTGGTCAGATCTGCTCCTAGGGATAGCTGTTGTAATCGATACTATTGGCTGATCATGACGGCTGATCATGACCCTCTTTTTCAATGGATGATTGCACATTGTTGTTTTTGAAGCCACGAGCATCTGGATGTGAGCGGAGGCCCCGTGAGCTTCAGTGGCTTGGTTTTGGAAAACAAAGGAGGCTGGTTCGTGAGACATCCCAGGAGTCAGGAGTGGAACAAATAATTAATGATCTCCATGAAACCAAGTGGTACAAATGAATCATCAAGCATTCTGCTCAAGGGTCAGATAATGAATCAACAACTGCTTTGTATTGAATTAATCTTCAAGTGGGCAATACTCAACAAGTGTTGTTTTGTTCTGTGACCACTACCAAAACCATTTCATTTTAAGCTGGCACTGCTGCTGCACACGGATGTTTATGAGATCATTGGCGCAAAATGCTGATGTGGTTGTGGTTGTGGTTGTGGTTGTGGTTGTGGTTGTGGTTGTGGTTGTGGTTGTGGTTGTGGTTGTTGTTGTTGTTGTTGCTGTTGTTGTTGTTGTTGTTGTTGTTGTTGTTGTTGTTGTTGTTGTTGTTGTTGTTGTGGAAAACAGGTGGGGTAAGCACCAACGGTTCAAGCTCATCGGTCTCCTCCTCCTTGGCACACGACTCAGCTGGGATGCAGCTGGGGTCAGTTCCCTGGGACACTTCCATAGTAGCTATCGCTCGAACTGACCCCTATAACCCTGGTGAAAGGATCCAGTAGCACAGGGGATGCACATCCAAGCAGGAATCGTTGTTCATACAGGCAACGCCCAGCTGCTCCCCCGTGATTCACAACGACTTTCCAGATCGGCGCGCCTGCAATCACGTCATAGAGCTTGATGACATTCGGATGTTTCAGGCTTCCTTTGGCAAACAAAATGACTGATTTTAGCACTGTTTCATAGCTCTGGCAAAGACCAAAAGGAATCAAGTGGATCAAGTTGATCAAGATTTTTGATGTTGCTCGTAAACATAGATCTTTCCACACTCTTCAGAAACAAGGCTCGGAAATAGATTCCTCATGTTTCTTCAGCAGCATTCAGCAACCCTTCTCTCTGATGAGGCTTTCCCAAACATCTCAGCTACCAGCACAAGTTCTAGCGATGTTTACAACTGCCCGCACATGCCACTTTTTACAGCCAAATCCTTAGCTTTAGCCCACAAGGTGCAAAGTGACAAAACCGACCCAAATGGCTGTGGGTCGATACCCTGTACCCCTGGTGTGCCATCATTTAGCATTGTTGTCCAACTATTGTTGTGGGTTCTTATCCACTTTAGTTATAAATCACTATTGTTCCCAACAAAATGATGCTCAACTGGTTGACCCACTTGCCAAATCAGCCCAACCAACCGCTTCAGCCAAGCAACTAAGCAGCGACATTTCTCGGAGAGTGGTGGTGGGCACTCCCTCCTCCGTATTGCAAGGGCTCCTGACGAGCCGCAGCGTCACGTGCATCTTCCTGGTGCAACATGAACATGTTGAGAATGTCACGCATATTCCCAACAGATTGATCATAAAAGTATATGCACATACACAATACATGTAGTTACGTACACAATATCTACACAATGCATACATATGCGTCTCACATGTTCCAAATTATGTACTCTGTTTCATGCTACATGTTCGTTCATATTAATTTGCACATGCGCGTGGGACGTCTACATGGGATCGAGCCATAAACCCTGGTCAAGGCTGGTGTTGACAGTGATGGCAGTGATGCCCTTACTTGAAGGGTATCCAATTCAGGCTATGCCCATGGTAAATCATCCTGAATTGGTAATCAATTGTTGATCATGGATGATCTGATTATCAACCATCAGGATGTTTGAATTGAATCAGGTTGTCTTTGATGATTTACGCCAACTGGATTCTTACCTCAGAGTTGTGATCATTATCCATCGTAAATCATGTGAATCACGAACAAACAGCCTGATAATCAATGATCACAGCTGTGAGAATCAACCGTGATATCGGTAGATATATCATGAGCAAATATTGTTTGGCAATGAAAACAACAGAACGAGAACCAGGCTCGAATAGCAATCAAGGAGGTCTTCTTCGTCAAACCAATGGTAATCAAACCAAATACTGTAGGCCCACAGTACTACTTGCATCATTCTTTGTTGGCTTCTTTGCTCAATAGCTCGATCGAACACCAAGGTGAAACACTAGTGACCGTACCTACACCCTGCAACCAGCACGTAATATTCGTTTCCATGAACGCTATTCCTGTCCTGTCAACAACCGCTAGCATCGATGAACATCTATGGTATAACAACCGCTAGTCGTACCCGTGCTTGGTTCATGGCCAACCTCAGCAAAGAATAGCTGTTTCAGCTGAATCAACGGCGCCGGTAGCTGGATTGATGTGGTAACTGTCAGGCGCGCCTCTTGATTGCCACTTGACGCCCGGTTGTCAGGCAGGTGGCTGCATGGACAGTCCCATAGGTGCCCTGGAGGATGAGAAAGTGGAAGGGCAGGCACTGATGTTCCCCAGGATACTCCCTTAAAAACAACACGAAACATGTAGCTGTTTAGAATCACCGATGTCAAATTGAAAATCCGTGTGTATTCATCTGTGAAGATTTGCAGGATTGCCCTTCATCATCCCCAAATGATCAGTTGGGAAACTGCCAGCGAACTGTATGTCATAGACCATCCCAAATGAATGGTCAACATTAATTAACCAACTGATGGGGATAATCACCAACAACTATATTGAAAACCATGCTTAACGATGGGGGACCCAGTGGTACAGGTTTTTGACCCACAGCCAGATATGTCTACTGAACACACACACACGCACACGCCCAGCCAGAAGGCTCCCATGTTGGCAGGGGGATGTGGTTGCTGCCACGAGGGGTACGCTCAACCATCTCCAGTCTAGTAAGAGATCAAGGGACAGTTATAATGCTTCAGTATTGTGAATAATTCTCACTCATTGCTCTTGCTGTCTGATGGTATGACACATGGATCACAAGAATGGCAATCTATGGGATATGCATCAATCACCAACCATAATCAAGCATGTTCGCGCATCATTGACCATTCCTAATCATGTCAACCATCAAAACCATCACTAATCATCCTTTAGCTCCATCTAACCATCATCTCTGATCAAACCATCAGCAACCACTAATATGTCTGATCAAACCATCAGCAACCACTAATGACCATGTATGATTAGCATTGATCGTCATTCAGACTCAATAACCATTCACATTTGTTAGCCAAAATCAACCATGCCATGTAGTTAATCTAGCATCATTCAGCATGTTCTGAAACAACTATGCGCTGGCATGTAACCACTATCGATGATCCATCGTTCATCATCGGTATGCATCACGAACCATCGTTCACCAGCTATTTCAGTGCTTAACCATCATTTCATCATCGTTATGCATCATTCACTAATTCAGAAATCTCAATCATGAACCACAACAATCGTGATGCACCATTAACCATCATTCACCATCAGTAGAAATGATTCACCAATGATTTTTAATGGCTTTAATCAATCATTCACCAACGGTTTTGAATCATTAACCATCATTCACTATCATTAACCATCATCAACCATCATTAAACATCATTCATAATCCCCAGAAATGATTAACCGCTGATTGTCAATGGCTTACTGTAAATAATCAATTACCAAAGGTTTACATCATTAACCATCATTCACCACCATTAATCATTCGTGATGAACCCATGAGAATCCAATGATTCACCTTCCACGTGGAGCCCCGAAGTGTCACGTCGCCTTGCCGATCTTCTCGCCCAATTCATAGCGCCGCCTCAGCTCCGTCAGAGCACTGTCAGCTGTCTCCTGGCAGCGGGCTTCAGCCCGGCCCTTCGTTCCGGTCATCAAGGGCCGTTGATGGAAACAGGTGGGACCATCAGTGGTCATGGATGATGGTTCATGATGGTTGCTAGTGGTCATTGGTGGTCAATCATAGTATTTTTTGAGGTTTCATGATGGTAGTTGATGGCATTGATCAATGCTTCGTGATGCTTCATCCTCTTTCATAATGGAAACAAAGTTGATGATTGACCTTGGCTGATGATACTATGACTGTGGACTGTTGATAGTTCATCATGGTCGATGATGGTTCAAAACTGTCTAGTGCAAATGGTTGTGCTTGGTGGCACGTCATGATGTTTCATGATGCTGAATGGTGGTTCATGCATGACTCATCATGTCCAATAATGATTTATGATGACTAATAACATCTAGTAACTTAATGTCTTTTTCTGATGATGATTTATATTGGCTACTTCCGGCAAATGGCTAACATGTTCCTATGATCAACCATGATCAAGCAGGGTATTCTTATTTCCTATCTACAGCAATTGTTCATGTCATCAAACATGCTACTGCGGATTTTGACAATTGTTAGCGACATCGGATCCATAGGAGTAGATTGTTGTGTTTGGCATGCATTGTAGGGCTTGTATGAAAACATTATCACACCCCAAAACGCGACGCATATTCAGAAGACCCCAGAAAAGCTGTCTTTTAACGCGGCATGCATTGTAGGGCTTGTATGAAAACATTATCACACCCCAAAACGCGACGCATATTCAGAAAACCCCAGAAAAGCTGTCTTTTAACCGTTGTTGTTCAAGAAAAAAAGCGCTTGGCCAATATTGGTTCATTCACCACATGGGCTCAAAACACAAACACACAGTTTTTGGCAACTAAACTTGGCCATTGGATGGTCAATGAGACCATGATTGGTACCGGTAGTCGTCTCAAATAAAGCATCAACATGGTCCAAATGGATGAAACAAAGAAATCTTCAGGCCACACAGGTGATGACACTGGCAGAACAGCATCAGCAAGGTACTTTGATTGACAGTTTTTGTGTTCAAACATTTCGAATGTGACATGCAGTGACTAGGCAGTGACGTGGCTGATATCGTGTCAGGATCCGGATTCATGTCGGAACCTGAGAAGGTAACGGCAAAATAGGAGACCAGCCCAAAAAAAAGGTATCAGAAAAAAAACGCTAGGCAACAATGGTAGAAGCTGTAGAGGCCATATCTGACAAGAATAGTAAGCAAGTCGGTCAATCTTCATATAGCCTAGGACTTTGGATCCAATCTCAAGAAAGTTGCGAAGAAACTGGCGCAACTTTAGTCTCCGGAGTTTAGAAAAACATATCCTGCAAAGGTCACAAAACTTGTCGGAAAAAGCCAGCGGAGTACCATTTCTACCCTGACGTCGAGGTACCATCCACCAACTGGATCCAACATGTAGAAGTCAACACTAAGTATCAGTACGAATGGATTGTGCTAGTCCTCGTCATCCCAACCATGACCGCCTTAGAACTAGATCTTCGAGGATGTCAATGGCAGTGGATATGGTACCAGATTGGCAAATTCAGCTGCCAGTCTTTCCGCTGCCCCGCTGACTGTTGACACCTGCTCAAGTAGGATGTCACGTATGGTTGTTTCCAACAGTGGCTATCCCCGCACCAACCATCCCGTTGAAACCATCATTTCCCTTGTGGGGGGTTTGGTCCAAAATCCTGTTGTAAGTCGCCAATTTTGAATTTCGTTCTCTGGCCCTGCAAAAAGTCGTCCCTTCCCCCGTCACATGCCCCGCCCCCCCCCCCCCCCCCCCAGCCATGAAGCTGCGCTGAGAATTGGCTCTGCAGTTGGTAGATGTTCCAACGCTGGGTTCAGGGTGATGTGGGTTGATATGGATGTTTTTCAAAATAGGGAACCCCTAAAATGGTTGGTTTATATCCCGACACGTTGATAACCACCATTGCGCATGAACTCTTTTCACCTTATTGATGACCTTATTTAAAATGACGACCTCATTAATGCAACCACCAGTGATAATCAATGCTTAGTGGTTGGTGATCTGACCACGATGGAAACAGTTGATCATATGGTGGTTGAGAACTCATGGTTCATGTCTATGGTAATGTAGTTTGTTCACGGTGGTTTTATCCTATACATATATATATATTACTGTATGTGCATCTAGGTAAACAAACAAAAATGAATAAAAATAGTTGAATTCTGTCCAACACAAATCCACTCACCATTGGAGGGAACCGCTTGATTCTTTTAAAGTCCTACCATATCGTGGTTTCTCAAAATAGGGGACCCCCCAAATCATCCATTATTAATCATTATTAGTAATAAACCAACCATTTTTTGGGTCCCCTATTCTGAGAAACACCCATATCGTGAAACATGCTAACTATTGCTATATGTGACTAATCCCCTGGCCCATCAATCTCGTTTTCAGCCCCCAAACCCGGAACTGTCCTGGAGAAAGGCTCCACTGGACAGGCAGGAACGAAGCATCCGATGTCTTATCAATATGGCTATGGGTCAATATTAACCAACCAACTAATGGGGGATATTAATCAACAATAATAGAGAAAACAATGGTTAATGATGGGGAACCAGGGGTACAGAGTTTTGACCCACAGCCATATCCGAATCTTTTTTGGAACCGTACAGGCTTGCACGAAATTAGTTACAGTGCCTCCCAAAGTCACCCCAAAAAATGAGTAATTACTGCTGATGGTCAATGATTAGTATCATCAGCTTATAACTCGCAAGATAAAGCAATTGTGAAGCATCATCAGTTGCTGACCCAACGAGACTGTGGGATCAATAAGTCAATAATCCAACAGAAGCCCTTTATTGCTTATAGCGACTGCTGTGTCAGGGACACGCACACACCTATCTATCTATCTATCTATCTATCTATCTATCTATCTATCTATCTATCTATACGTTTGTATATCTAACACCGAGTTATTTTTCAAATCTATACACATATCATATTAAAGAACAAATGCATGCAATATGTACATATGTACGTGATTGGTGCATACAGGCATACAGCAAATGCGATATATGATGATTTATATACCCACCTGCCTATTGTCTGATACAACTCTCTGTAGAGAAACATTTATATCCTGAGACCAACTGCAGGACTGTCATGCACTCCGCGGTTCGGCACAGGTTCTCTTGTCGAACCAGCCAAAGGCAGGAGTTGTCTTAAGCCAGAGTGATGCCAGAAGGCTCAATTGGTATCATCCAATGCAGTGGGTAGACCGGTTGCTGGATTCCCTCTTAATCATTGATCAAAGTTTAGTTCTAAAGGTTCATCAATCCGCTTGGTATCGTTTAAGTTGATGTAACCCAACTAGTGCATGCTCAACAACTATTCTCAAGCAATGGTTCCATGCCCCGAAAAAACGCATGTGTTTACCACAAATGGATCACACATGGATCCATGAACACAAAAGCAGGCAGTTGCACAAACTGCAGTGATCTTCGTAGTGTAAGTGCCAATTTGAAGAGGAACTTGATACCACATGGAGAGTTTCACTGTAAGTGCCAACTTTTTAGTATGTGAAACTTTATTATATAAAGAAAAAATGAATATGAGTTTCACATGCTATCACATGTTCACATCCTGGACACATCAATTTACATCTATACAACTTGAAAGGAATCAAACAAAAGGTTTATAAGGTTTATCTATATAGCCACATTGACTGTAATGGGTTCCAAAAACCAAACCTGTTCACATTGCAATGGTAATGATGGCGACTTCAGTGACCGTTGCATATTAACATGTTGTGACATGATGTGATATGACAGGTATTGATGAGACTGTGTCTTCAACACACGTGACGCAGAAAACTAGATAAATGCTGTGCAACCACAAACATTGGTTCATAAAACCACTGATGTACTGGATATAGAGAGAGAGAGAGAAAGATGGTCACTGGTGCAACAGGCACAAGTGTTTCTGACCATGTACGAGTACACACACACACACACATCACACACACATTGGTATAGACGATAGAGATATGCATATACATTGCACACTGCATCTTTGAATGTGTACATGAATACATTGTCCAACAGTCGGTATGCTCTCCTGTCTTTTTTTGTTTATGTAAAGTTATCTTTTGATAACCGACATATCATGTTTTTCAATTTATGACCATGGTGAAATATGTCCCTGAAATTGTAATATGTTTTGACACTTATGAGTATGACTGTTTCATTAGATACTTTTGCATACGTTTGACACCAATGATCTCCTATACATATAACTTATACATTTGTACTCATATTCTGCAACTTTCATCATTCTGAACCATTTAGAATTTATACCTTTATATTTGTACTTCACATATCCTATGTACCTTTTATGCTGCAGATTCAATATACCTGTATACACGATTGATTCTGCAACATTCTGCAACTTCAACTTCACCATCTGCGCAAGGGATTCCTTTTCACTCACCTCCGCCTACGTCGCCATGGAGACCTGTAGATCAAGCCAAGCAGGGCTACTGTGATGCTTGGATGTTTGGGATCCCCCATGGTTTGGCAAGCATGGCTCAGGCTGGTTCATGATACCTATCCGTGATTGCACTCGTAAATGGTGATAAAATAGTGGCTACACTGGTAAATAGTGATAAATCATGTATTTCATACAGCTGAGTCATGGTGAATGATGGTTCTACACATTGTTGCTAAGGATCAGCAAGGTTCGAGCCATTTCTGCTGAATCGTACTGATTGGTAATACTTATGGTGGGGTGTGCCTCGGGATGACTCATGACCTGATGTCGTCATGATTTGGTGTTAAATATTCCAGCAACGTTTATCGTGGGGAGACAAGACTTCAGAAGGAACCGTCCATCTACAATGGTTCAATCGCTGCAACGTCTATCGTGGGGAGACCAACCAACGAAACATGGAACATTAAACTGTCCATGACTTGTGTACCACCAAACGGTTGGTTCCTGCCCATGGTCTGTCTTCTCCACTGCCAGTCACCAGTCAGAATCCCATGGCAGTGTGAGGGACTACCAATGGCCCGGAAGTTGATGGCAAACACTGAAGATTGGGACCGTCCATAGTTCAGCCATTGCTAATGCAGTTCAGGGGTGTCTCTCCCTAGATTTTTGTGTTTGTTTCTTGTTAGTCATGAAATGGTTGTGTCCTTTTCCTTTTCTGAATCCGGCTTGAGAAAGATACAACTGTCTAGAAGCTGATTCATCAAAGGGGAGAACGACCAACGATACCAGGGTTGCGTTAACACTAGGTCACTAGGAGCATGTGTCAAGCCACACAATGTACTTCTTGCCTTTGCCCGAACCAGCATACACACAGACACAGGCATGCAATCACCTCGTGTTTAAGAGAATGATTGCACCACATTGGCTTGTGAACCTCAAAAATAAACCAATCTCTAAACTAACCAGTCTAAGCAAATTAAATCATCGAAGACACACACACAGAGAGAATAGTTGTGTGTTTCATATTCCTTTCTCAATATCTTTCAAAGGCCCCCTTCGTTTGCGCAGCTATTTAGGCAGGAGACTTCGCAGTTTGAACAAAGACTTCGTATTTTAACATCCAACTACTATTTAATGCAACCAGTACTTATATGTACACATTCAAGCATTAGCAAGACTTACTTCCAATATGTAGGAGTTGTCTAAACATACGCTGCTTGATCCAAGCACATCCGTGGTTGCTTCATGTCGCTTCAATGGTGGTCCCCATCCACAGCCTTGGAAGCCACGACCGCGACCGCCTTGGTCTGCGTGATACATGACCTCAGCGAAATGCCATTGCGGACCGAGCTTGGGTCATTGGTGGTTTCTCAAGCCATAGGGAGGTTTTTCAAGCCATAGGGGACCCCAAAATGGTTGGAGTTTATTATTATGAATGGATAATAAAGGATGATTGGGTACCCACAAGCGATAATTGCTTTATGAATGATTACAGTAACAATGGTGATTAAGAAAGGGATTATAAACAATAATGGGGGATATACCACTGTAAGGTTGGGGTTGATTACTATCAATGGCTCCAAAAGGATGATATCTGGGGGGACCCCCTATGAATTAAGAAAGCCCCAATCAGTAAGCTGGTTAGTCAGCTGGTTGATTTGTGATTGATCAGGTGTTCAGCCTGCCCAATGGACTGCAGCCCTCAGCTTGGCAGTGCCCATTACCAAGACTGACCACACGATCAAATGATTCCCACCGGAGAAACTTACTAAAGTTAAGTGCTAAACCATGGATGATTGTAAAACTACATGTAAAAACAATGATTTCAAGAATAGGTATCACCCTTCATCTGGAAGTTACAAAAGTCACCAATCGCTACAGTCAAGCCAGCGATCAATGGTGGAAATACTTTCACGACTACCAGAGCGCTCGTGCAAATTCTCGGTGGAATATCAACTTCACCTAGGACCTCCACGGGACGTTCAGGTTTAACGTAGTCCCTAACCTGGTTGCATGGAAAATCCACCGAAGAAATCGCTGGAGTTGACCTTTAAAAGCCGGTGATTCTTAGCACAGCCAGGTCTCCAAAGGGATCAGCTCAACCAGCTGCAACTCTCTTTCAACTCGGCTAGTCTCTGTTGCTGGCGCACCATTATACAGCCATTCATATTCCAAACATCCGACCGTTGTATGTTTCAACACCTATGGATTTCCAAGCAAGTTTTGCTTGACTTTCCCCAAAATCAGATTTTTGCACGTTTATGAACGTGGCAGATTTGGCAGTAAGTTACTATTAAACTTTCACTATTAAATAATTGACTTTTATAACTCTGCCAAAAAAGCATAAGTTGACCAACATTGATGGATACAATAGTGAAACAAAACTATAAAATGTTATTAACATAAATGGATTGACCAACAAATCATCCAACATTAATGCATGTGAAACAACTCTTGTGAATCCCTTACGAATCATGTTCCGAACACCAACGTTGTCAGGCTTCGTCTCAACATTGGGGACCATTGATGGGACCTATAATGACTCATTTGCTGGAAAATAGTTGCAGCTTGGCGGTTCAAACCATTCTAGAAATATGAGTCAACTACAACATCATCCCCCAGTATGGATCATTTGACCATAAATGGAAATTATGATCCAACCAAAAATATGATCTTGGATCATTTAACGATCGCCATTGGATCTCCATCTCCGATTCTGCCCTTCCCAGGGTCACGACATGTCCATAGATGTCCATGTTCAAGGCCTAGACCAGAAACGGCGGTAGAGAATGTCAGCGTATCCACAGACCCCCAAATACACTGAAACTGCGCGTTTTCGAATTTAAATACTCCCCGAAACTCTTGCTACTCCAGGAAACTCTGGTAAAAATGGTGAATTTGTATGGTGAATATTGATGAATATTGGTGAATTGTAGATCTCCGACTCTGATTTTCTATGGACATGTGGCAGTGGGTCAGTTCACCCTGTACCCCTGGTTCCCCTATCATTAACCATGATTTTTCCCAATGAAATTGTTGGTGAACTTATCTCCCATAGAATTGGTTGCTTAACTGCTTGACCCAGCTCGCCATATAGTCGGTACATATCCCCCATTATTGTTAGTTATCATCCCCTGTTCTGACCATTGATCAGCTACTATTGTTGGTAATATTGACCCATCGCCATTATTTTCCCAATTAGTTTTCCCTATTATTGTTAGTTATTATCCCCAATTAGTTGGTTGACTAATATTGGCCCACCCCCCATTATTCCCCTATCATTAACCATGGTTTTCCCCCATGAAATTGGCTGCTTAAGTGCTTGACCCATAGCCATGTAGGGAATCCATCCATACCTTCGCCTGAGATCTCACGGTACCTCCCAGTTTCCGCACCTGTTCAGCCCTGCTTTCCTTCAGTCGCGGCCAACGGATCACGCACCACATGTCGTTGCCCAGCTCCTGGCGGCGGAGCAATGGGACGACGACTCCATGACCGGCCACCAACGAAGGATGACCAGGAAATGAACCGTGACGAAGCATCAAAAAACCCATCAAACTGACCATCTAGTCATAATGAAATAAGATGAAATAAGCTATTTGTTGCTATTTGTTGCTATTCATTGCTATTTGTTAGTAATCGGTATTTGCTAGTAGTTGTTTAAATAAACTATTTGTTGGTCTTTGTTGCTATTTCTTGGTTGAAACATCTGATCCCCAACCGGGGTGACTCACCAACCCGGGGGCACCCAGTTGTGCCAGTGGCTTTTCCGCGCCTCCCGAGCAACACTGGGGATCGTGGCCAAGGCCTTCGCTGTGGTGCTCAGCACCTGGCAGTGAAATGCATGAGATGAATAGCATGTGTGTAGATTTAATGGTTAAATAAATAGATATGTGTATATAAATAAAAAATATTTCATGGTTAAGTAAATATGTATGTATGTATGTATGTATGTATGTATGTATGTATGTATGTATGTATGTATGTATGTATGTATGTATGTATGTATGTATGTATGTATGTATGTATATATATTTCAATATGTATATAAACAGGTAGATGGATATAAGTAATATATTTCAATCAACCAATATTAACCAACCAATATATATATATGTATGTATCTATGGACAATATATATGGCTATAGGTCAATATTAACCAACCAATTTCATGGAGGATAACAAGCAACAATAGTAGCAATAATATCAATGAATTACACATAGATATGTTGATTTAATGTTTAAACATATGCAAGCAACTATATATATATATATGTTAAAGAAAGATAGATGAATATGAATATATAAATAAATGAGTTAATGAGACAATATGTGTATACATGGAGAGAGAGATGGATGTTTTTTTTACATATACGTATACATATATATATATATGTATAGTCAGCAAAGCCTCGTGTGGCTTACAAAAGATAAAGGTATCACAAATAGAGGATATCACGATAGCATATGTAGATGCAACTTATGTAACATGTGAATAGCATACCATATTCTTTCAGTTGCCATTATACTAGGGAGCCAGCTGCTTTCGACCATTGCTGTGACTGGGGTTGGCTACCTCCTATTTCATGGTAACTAAATAACGCATACATAGATAGATATCAAACATAGATGGTTGAAATGATATTGGTTTGAAAAAGCATATTAATCGACTAATTACCCGAGAATCCGCTATTATGGCATTAGAGGATATCATATATAAAGGTATAGCTTGTCAACGATGATGAGCCCATGCTCGTCAGCGACAAATCACTGACCATCATCAACCATCAATCAATCATGAAACTTCCAATGATGTAAAACCAAAAACCATCAACCATCATCAGCCAGTATCAACAATCATCAACCATTGGCAACCACGATTCACCATGTGCAACCATCTACCAACCCCAGTTAATCAACCTATATAAGCACCATTGGGTTGATGACCACTCCTCGCTTCAAATCGCTTCCCCTTAGGCGATCTTGGCGAAGCTCGCTCCCCGCACCGTGTCGTGCCGGGCTTTCATCTTGATGGCAGCGCCGCTGAACTGCCAGGCGTGGGCCAAGTGGCGATGGCATCCCGGATGTTTCAGGTGGAGTTCATACACGTGAGTTATCAACTAGAATTGCTAGCTTATTAGGATAAGCTTATTAGGATTATCATGATTAATTGTGAGCATAAATCATCAATGGAATTAGTTCAACACAGTTCATCATCAATTACATTTCCGGAGGTTTCTGTCTTGTAATTTGCCCAGGTGACGAAACATGTCAGCAGGTAGTGGCATGGATGCACAAAGTAATCAGGTGTGGTCAGCTGGATTAGTACTAGATCATGATCAGTCGTGATTCGTGGGGCTGATACGATCAGTCAAAGATGGTGATAACGGGCATTGATGATGATGATGATGATGATGATGATGATGATGATGATGATGATGATGATGATGATGATATAACCATGTGTGTGTGTATTCATGTTGATCTTGGTTTTGCTATCATCGTATATAATCAATAAGTTTGGTAAAGGCTATCATCAAAGGATGGAACAGGTTGGGTTGGGATGACATCTCCAAGTCAATCTAACTAGTGCTTAACAACCATTGACAATGGTTGCTGGATAAACAGGTGTAACCAGCCAACAATGGCAAACATCCCTGACAAAAAATAATGCGCTTGGGACAGTCATGGCAGTCAACCAACAGCATCATGATGGTTGGTTGGCAGACAGTCCTTGGCTCGCGGCGATAAATCTTTGTTGACCTACACATGATAAATCTACAGTTGAATATGTAAACGTCATGATCTTCGCGCACAGGGGTGATTCCGATAAACAACAAAACATACTGAGTGGAAACATTTGGCATGCACATGCACGTTCCTTTGCCGGTTAAAGTACAAGTACAAAACATCATCGGGATCATGATGAGCATACTCATGTTCGTGACTCATGCCTGTCACTACTGGCTTGGTGAATATCAAAGCTGGTAAAGTCTTGCGCACTTCTTGATCGGAATCTTGAATGTCCAGCTCTGAGTGGACCAGCAAGACTCTTCACAATCACTCAAAACCCATAAGCCAATCACTCAAACCCAATGAGCGTGACCAAATGCAACCGAGCTTTGTCACCCAATGATTGGTCCACCAATCAGCACGCTGCTTCTGTGCCTTGCGCTGTCGCATCGCCACAGCCGTGGAAAGCCTGTGCCGCGATGTCCACAGTGGGCTCACGGCTCAGGTGATTCGAAGGGAAACTAACGTTGGCGACGGTCCATAAACGATGGGCAATGCCAAAGTTGTATAAATTTGCTTGGCTTTCAAGTTGCGAGATTGGCCTTTCGCTGGGTTGCTCCCAGCCAGAACAAGGCGGCAAATTCTCAGCTCCGAAGAAGAATATTGACAAAGCTAGTACACATACTGTTGACCCACAGTATGAAATCACCAAACTACAAACGAATTACTAATGACCATTGGCCACAATTGTATACCTATCACATTGGTTAATTACTGACTATCATCATATTGGCTGTTAACCATTACTAATCACCATTGCTTATCAAGAGTCATTGATGCATTCCACCAAAAGCAAGGCACCCAACTCCAACCGCATTGGAACAGCCGATGTCGTCCGAAGAGGGAGAAATTCAGTGGACTGCGGCTTGGGTCGCTGGGGGTCTTTCCCACTTGCTTGGCTCTGTTTCCACGTCATATCTTTGTCTTCATTGTAATGTCTCAAAACAAGATGAAGTATGGTGAAACGAGGGTACTCATCTGCGCGCATGAAAAATACATAACCCACATCTTCAGAAAAAGCAATACTAACTACGTATTATGTAAAAGTATATCGTAATCATTCATGATGGACATCTTCATTGCATGCTATGAATATCAGTTGAATTCATCCATCTATCTCTGTTAAACTATAGATATGATATATGCAAACATGTATAAATATATATAAATATATAAATACATATAATTATATATATATTCATTTGGATTTATTCATTTAGTTTCAAACAATGTATTCATATGCGTATGCAACATACCCATCTTTTGGATACTGGCGATCCTCCACATGCTACGCAAACCCTTCGCTGTTTAACGATGCCAAGGGGCTTGGTTACATCTGTGTGGGGCGTCACTCCCAAGGGCTTCTCGGGGGTCTGCACCTCTGCCCACCTGCCATGTCACCGCAGCCATGGTGCATGGCATGACTCACCTGCTGGTTTCTGATTGGCTGCAGGGGTTATTCAACAAATCATCCGATAGTAATCATTTAATCATTACTAGTAAGAAATCGACATAACATCATTCATTGTGAGTAATAAATCCAATAGCAATCATTGTAAGTAACCATGCAACCAGTAGCAACATAGCCAACCAGTCGTAGTTAATAATAAACCAACCATTTTTTGGGCTTCGCATCACCCACCTCTGCTTCCATTGATTCCAGGTCTGATGGATCTGACAAAAGAAACGCAGCGAGCGTTCATCGTTGACCTCCTGCAGTGCCGCTTCTCGTCATGAGAGACCCGAAGGCGAACAAAACATTGGCAGCTTGGAGGATTGAATTTCAAGGTATCAATGTTTTCTCAACATCTCAACACCTCGCAGGAGTTATCATGACCCAAAAAGGTGGGTGATCACTTCGTTGTGTTTAATCCAAGCATGAGAAGTTACCATGATTTTAACGAGTTCAGTCCTCAAATGTGGGGAATTGCTGGCGAGCCAAGCCGCTCCGAATGGGTGGTCGAGCTGGTTGAAGCTAGGCAGCATTACCAAAGGATACTGCTTAAATGCTACAGTACCTATTGGGGGTTTCTCAAAATTGGGAACCCGAAAAATGGATTTCTATAAATGGTTCTTATTGGATGATTGAGGGGTACCAAAAGCCCATCATTTACCCTGGATTCTATCCTTTGGATTGGTAAATACTGCCATTCAAATACTGTCCATTCATGATTGATATCTCAGAGGCAAGGAATACATGGAATGCTAATGGAATACGCGTCCTCAGAGAAATTGTGAGAAACATCTGCTGAAGGAAATGCAGTTGGCGGTGCTTGGTACCTGTCTAGATCAGCATCCTGGATTTCGGCTTTACAGTGGGACGAAAAGCAATGACTCCTGAAACATCGATCAAGTATCCCATTCACAAGCACAGTCGCGGAAATGCCACAATGACAACTGGTTTCAAGTGTGAAAGGCGCCAACACGAATTCTCATGATGAAAGAAACACCAGCTTTGAGGTGGATTGACAGTAATAACCACCAGGTTTACGGGAAGAACCACCAGCTTTAAGATGAGAACCAGCAGGTTTAAGATGAGACCAGGTTTAAGGTGAGACTTCTCAGGACATCCCACGCGACCGACCCTGGAGGTCGCGGAGTCCTCGTGCCATCGCACTTTGAAGTCCACTGGGCTTTTTCCAATCTCCGAGGCCTCGAGATCGAGTCGCGCTGTGAAAAATGGTTGACTCATGGTGAACTAGTGGTTAACACAACGGTTAATTAGTGGGAAACTAGTGGTAAATAATGATTGGCTAATTGGAAATTAATGACTGATTGATGGTTAACCATGGTTAACTCATCGCCAACACTAGCAATCATGGCCGATGAATGGCTCATGAATTCATGGTCCCAGTCATTGCTAGGAAGCTAAGGTCGTCACCATTGTTTATAGCTTAAAGCCAGCTATTTCTATTCTAAGTTTTCCAGGCAACCAGATTAGTTTGCTGGAGTGTAAACTGTTGGTGGTAAGTCTCGACCGTCAAATGTCTAAACTCTATTGGTGGTTACTATCGGTCAGAACTTTTGACTGACCCTGTGGGAATCTAGTCTAAAAATAAAATAATCATCTTGTTCAATTGAGAAACGATGGGTCTTCCACTTCCAGGTTAGCTTACCAAAGAGTACAAGCTTGTCAAGACATAAGATACATGAACGAAAGGCAGTTCCTGCCCGGGTGAACTGGAAAAACATCTCCTAGTGACAATAGTTTATCAATCTACGATAATTGGTTCAAACAAACAGTATTCCCAAAAAATGACTGGTATGGACCGGGAAAAAATACTATGAAACACATGGATCAAATGGGATCAAAATAAAACTGTATGGTATGAGCACATAAACAATATCAACGACTAAGCGATATCAACCAGTATGTTAACTAGTACTGTCGGATGTAAACCACCATACTCAACACTAGTCGTTGACCCCGATCAACCGGTCCCTGGCGCAGTTGCACGTAGTCCAAGCCAGATCAACCTGCTCACAGGACAAGCCTGAAACTGGGAGAATGTTGCCTAAGCGAACCTTTCACATCGTTTCACTACGTGTTTTAAGTGGTTCAGTAGCTGGTTGAATGTTGTTTTCAATGGTGAATTAGCTGCTTCAATGGTTGTGATATTAGTTGGTAATAATCAATTAGCTGCTTAAATGGTTGTCATTAGTTGGTGGGGATGGGTCAATCTGTACATCGAATTTCACTGTCGATCACTTCAGTCACTTGGGTATACGGTAATATCGGGCTTGAAGCAACACAGCACCAGCCAAGCATTTTCTTGACATTTATGATGAATGTTGGCTGGAGTGGTGAATTCATGCTGACTTATACTTTTATACGGTAATATCCGGCTTGATGTGGTGAATTCACGCTGAATTATACTTCATCGTGTTGCACTCGCAGCGTCATCAACTGTCAGGAGCAGTTGATTCACCACTGCATATACCAATGAATTTTCAATCAATCGCCACTATGCACCCCTGTATCAACCAATGTTAACCCCCCTACCATACAAACTATCAATTACCCATCATTCACAATCGCTAGCCATCAATTGACCACAGTTTCACCATCAATCCACCAAAGTTCCACCCCCGCGAATGAAAAAGTCGACCACATAAACCAATCAATCGTCAATTAACCACTACACAAACCATGGCATAAACCATCAATTAACCATCAGTCAACCACCAATTCACAATCAACCACCGTTGCACCACCAAATCGCCATTACATAAACCATGAAAAACCACACATTGACAACCAATCAACCATCAACCAGCCAACAATTCACCATCAAGCATAGTTTTACCACCACAAATCAGCATTCCATAAACCACTCAAACTGCTATTCTTTTGCTTGATCTCAGGCTGCTGGATCTCCCTCTGGGACCCCCACCCACGCCAGAGCGCGCATGGCGTTGGCTGCTGCGGCCTCTCCACGAGCCCCGACGACCTCGGATCTGAGGCTTCAGGGCATGGGCGGTGGGGACTGAACTGAAGCGGTGCTTGATTGATGGTTGATTATGATGCCTGATACTTGATTGGTGGTTGATTGATGCCTTGATAGGCTGAAGTGATGGTTGATTGGTGGTTGATTGATGCCTTGATAGGCTGGAGTGATGGTTGATTGGTGGTTGATTGATGGTTGATCAATGGTGAATTGGTGCTGAAATGGTAGTGAAATGGTAGTGAATCCGTGTTTCATGAGTGATTTGGTGGATGATTCATGGATGATTTGATGGTGATGAATTACTGATTAAACAAACACTATGGTGGAATGGTGGTGAATTTGGCGGTGAATTGGTGCTTTGATGGGTGGTTCATGTTTGATTTGATGGATGGTTGGATTCATGAGGTTCATTGATGATCTGATTCATTAACTTTCTGGATGTTTGATGGTTAACGATGATAAAGTATATTCAATGATGCTCAAATATCGTCTTTGGCACAACATGTCGTGGTTTATCTTTGGTTAATTCTGGTCACTCTTTTGGTAGGGCTAGTCAGGGTTCATCATGGAAAATCTATACAATGATCATTTCTGGCTGATAATGGTTCGTAGCTTCGGCTAATCATTCATGGTGGATGACACTCGTACCAGTTATTCACTGGCAATGAGCTGGTAAAACGCCAGTTGATGGGCTTGATGGGTGGTGACTGGTGGCTTGGTATTGACTACTGTAATGGTCTATAGTAGTACGAAGGCCAGAATTGGTGAGAAAAAATCAATTGGATGTTTGCGACGCTTGATCACTGAGACCCGGATGAATCACTGCTATCAATCATTCTTAAGCCGCCTGTCAGGAATCAATCGCTGCCGTCCATTCTTGACCATCATTATTAACCATCATCAGTGATAGGCCATATCATGTAAAATCAATCACTGATCATCCATGCTTTTGGCCGTAAACTTGACTTTCCTATGATTGTCCAGACACCGGCTGATCCACCATTAACCATTTACCCCCATTAAGCAGCTTATCAAGCCATAACAACCGATGATCATTGTCAATTCTCAATGTTCATGAATCATCATGCTCTATATAATTGTTGATGTTATCATGTTCACAACGGATGATAATGGATACTAGTGGATGATCACCAATTATCGTTATCATTCAGGTTATCATTCATTAGCATTCATGAACCCCTAGTGCTCCAGTTTTACCTTGTCAGACTGCACAGAAGGGTCTGTTTTTTACTGTTCAAAAACCGACACCTCCGAAGGAAGCACTAGGGAACATCAGAAACCAACTGGTACTCCACAGCAACATTCACCAACATTCATAGCCATGAACATCCACCATATTTCATGTTATCATCTTCCGTAATGATTAGCCTAAGCCAAAATAGCTATTAGTCCAAGATTGTAGATAATGGCAACGTTGTTCATAATGATCATAGCCATTTATGTAAGAACATTAGCACATTTAGCAATAGTGATGATCAACGCCAGTTCCATCCAGATCCACCCCGAAGATCAGTGGGGCCCCAACGCACCAACCATCAGGTTGGGTGCACAGGTAGCCTCACATGGCACTGGAATCCCGGCAGATCAAGGAGCTTGATCCATGACTAGTGGCGCTTCATAGTGGTTTATAATAGGAGGCAACTGGTAGGTTAACTAGTGGTTAATAATGATTCATGGTGGTTGATAAAGGTTGATAATGGTTAAACATACTTAAAAATAGGTTAATAATAGGGGACAATGACCAACAATGATGGTTAAACAACTACCTAGTGGTCAACTAATAGGAGGTCAATAGTGGTTAACTCAGTGTTGGTCATGATTGTTAACTAATAGGAGGTTAATAATGAGTTTTACTGGTTAACCAACCACTAATGATACTTGTTGATTATTAACCATAATAATCACTATTTGTCTATAGTGATAGATCAATACTGATAGTTCATAATGATGAGAAGTGGTCAATAATGAGTTCTGTGACTGATTAGTATATAATTGTGAACATTCATCAGTGGCTACTGCAATAGTGATTGATCGTGGCAATGTACCTTTTCATAGGGGCAAACAATAATGGTAAATACTATCAATAATTAGCAATAATTAACATTGATTTATGTAGTTGTTATTGACGATTCATAATGACTACTGGCCACTGTAGTGATTACTAGTGGCTCATAGTTCTCCATTGATTATGGTTCATGACAGAGGGAAAAATGATGTCAACAATAATTTCAGCCCCATGAAAAACATGAGTCAATCTGCCCAACCGTTTAGTAAATCTCGTAAGACTAGGTATGTTTGAAAGCACCAAGCACCAAATCATGATGAAACACATGGCTGGAAAAAAAAAAAAACGAAAAACCAATGACTTCGCAGGTACAACGGTGACCCCTTGGCGCATTTTTTGGGATTCCATGCTTCACCGGCCTTGGAGGATCAGCCAAACTAGTGCTCCCAAGGATTTTTGTTGGGCTTTGGAGACATGAGACTGTGTCTCTGTTAGATTAGTTAGATAATTTTGATTAGTTTTATCTTTTAGATTCCTTAGATTGGTTAGATTAGTTATAGTAGTTAGACTTGATTAGTTTGACTCGCTGGAATAGTTTCAGTACTTGAACGAACATTCTTGGTAATCATTTTGATTCCTTCCTGCCCAAATTTGTAGGATGCCTTACTAGCCAGCATTCTTAGCACCTCCAGGATTGCACAAGCTGCAAAAGTTACAGGGTTGAGCCCATCGGGAATCGCTTGTTGCATCTTGCAAGACGCATCAACCATGAACAAACTCTCGCATTCGACTGTAGTACTCGCTTGACACTTCTTCAGCCGGTTGTATAACTCACGGATGATAACTAACAACTAGAGGGGATATATACCCACTATATGGCTATGGGTCAAGCAGTTCACCAACCAATTTCATGGGGGAAAATGACCAACAAAACTATGGGGAAAACAATGCTTTATGACGGGGGAACCAGGGGGACTAAGGGTTTTGACCCACTGCCAAATAAGCACCATTCCAAACCACAAAACATATATCTTGAAAATATCTCAGCATGTCTTCAAACAAACAGTAAAAACATGCAATTGCATCCTTCCTGGCCCAAGTAATGAAAAGCACCATTGAACATATTCAAAAATCATCCAAACAATATCCAAAAATCACTCACAAAAAATGGAAAAAAACACCATAAATCAGCATAAAGCATTGGAAAACAATGTAAAACAGCAACACATGTAATTCAATATATATGATTTCAACACATGTCAACTACTTTCAGTTGATCTCAGTTGATTTCACATTGAGTTCATTCCCTCCCAAACAAAAAAAATATCTACGGCCATCCTCAACCATGTAATCCCATGTACTGCGGCACCAAAAAAAACACCAAAGATCTATAAACACAATTACTCCCGCCTCAGTTGCATTTCCAGCGGATGGCCATACCAACCCGGCCACCAACAAAATCACAATAAACACACAAACTCAACATCCAACACCCAACAACAGCAACCTCCAGCCGTGCAACGTTATTTTGACACCTTTCAATGGGGGCTCATGTCACATCGCGAATCAGCTACATGATGAGTCACGGATGTAGCCCGCCAGCTTCTGGTGGCGTTGCTCATCATCTTCCTGTCGAAGAATGGGCTTTTGGATGGGGCAAATCCAAATCATCGCTGAATCATTGAAGATTCTGCTTGTCTTTAAACACAATATCACGGAATGTTGTTGAGCATATTTGAAGACTGTATTGGGCAGATGATGTCAGGTATAGTCTACATTTTCGATAAAGCAAAACACATTGTCGACATTTCTGTCAGAGGACGGGGGACAGGGAGCTAGCTGACTTGACCCACACACAGTTCGCCCAATGATTTGCGCATCATGGAGTGCACCACATGACCCTGAAAGTTAGAGAACGTTAGTTCTTGATAGGTAAATGGTAAACCAGCTATTAATGGTGGATCTTTCACTTCCAGGTTAGTTTGCTAGAGGGTAATGCTTCATGGTAGTTAATAGGGTTTCACAATGGCAAACCATAGTGTGGGGGAGATGAACCAATCCATTAATCTCCTCTCGCTATTGCCTTCCGCAGAAACTCTAGTTGATTGCAGGCATTGCATCCAGGCACCGCCGTTGTTTATAACGAATGGTGTATCAGCTCTTACTCCAAAAATATAAAAAATGCAACGCAACCAAGCATGGCACCTTCCATACAGTGCTTCGTTCCAGCGTCACAGAAGTTCCAAAAGGTTTGAACACGAATCATCATTTTCTGAGGTTCCCATTAATCGTGATTCAGACTGGTTGATGATGGCTTAGCCAGCAAACTTGCATAGTAATGCCCCTTTGTGCGGCTTTCGGAGGATGGTTTGTAAAATCATGCCTCGCCACGGTGGAGGATGGGTCATGTATGCTTAATGATCCAGATACTATCTTTTCCTTGACAAACTTTCAATCCCCTCGCCTGCTTGAGACCGGGTGCCCACAAGAACCTTTGGTCATCCACTTCGGTAGCCATCATCCGCAACGTGGATCTCGACGCTGGCAACCTGCGGGTGTCCATGGGAAATCTCATGCACTGCTGCTGGACACCCAGGTGACATGCCTTCCAAAACGATACCCTGCTGCTGGGAACTGTGAACCTGATCTAATCTGTCGATGTCGGTACATTCCCGACAAAAATGCCAAGCAAAACATCTGACCACGCAGCCCTTCAACAACTATTGTTACGCAGTCAGGTCGTTCATTGTGATTGGCCGTTCAGCACCAACCAGCAAACATAGTTCATATGAAATATCCGTATAGTTGTTTGCGATGCTCCTCTGACTAACATGATCAACCATTACCTTTACTATTTATCATTAAGGTCTATAAATAATAGAATGTCTAAAAATACTACTTGCCATTCAGCATTATCAGCTTTAAATAGTAGTAATCACTATCATATAACCATCAGCATTACACGTCATTAAACGTTAACCATCACTGTCAACCATCACCAGTAATGTCAATCCATCATTACTCAATATCATACCCTACGCTTCCAAATACCATGATTTATAGTAGGTAACCAGCTGGTTTCTACCAGCTCGTCGTTGGTCATCAGCCCCCATGGTTGCGGCCTGCGCATGATACTTCTCATATCTTCTCATACTATTCATGACTATGAACATCCATCAAGCAACCATGAATCAACATCCATCAACATCCATCAACCATGAACGTCCATCAACATCCACCAACAACGCATCCACCAACCCTGCCATCCATCATGAACCAACCATGGGACGAGTTCACCTTGTGAGTTCAACCACCCCCCTTGTTCACCCCGCCTTGCCACCCGGGCAAGCGCCCGGGGAAGGGCAGCCATGGCGATATGACCTGAAATTGATCACATCATTTGTGTTGAAATGAATCATATGAATTTGTAATAGTTATTAAATGAGATTTGAAATAAATTAACACTAATTCTTGTTGATCAGATCTTGAAGTTATAGGAATTTGTGTTAATGAGAATAGATTCAATACGTAATGACGATAGTTGAAGTCAACTATCAATCCAGTCTCAAGTGGATAGTGATGGGATTATATCTAATTATTGAAGTCTCAAGTAAATATGTCAAGTGATGGGAAATGTCTTGAAGTGGTTGACTTCCCATTGCCTATGTCTATCAACTGTCAAGTCGCATCTATGAAGGTACATAGAGAGTAGTTGGCATCGCACTCCGTTCAACAATCATCTCACCGAACCATTCCGAGATGTCAACACAACTACAGGTTGATAGACGCTGGTATAGATTGGTCAGAAACCAACTACTATAGTGAAATGTTTTGATAGTAGTAGCTCACATAGTTGGAATTATAGTTACCACTACAGCTCATAGCTACTAGTTACTACAGCTACCCTTGGAATCATAGCTGGAACCAACTACTATAGCTGGAATCATAGTTGCTACAGCTACTGAATCATAGATATTGATGTCAACGTACCCTCAAGTGCTGGGAAAACGTAGACCCGCGAGACCAGCTGATTGCGGTTTGGGTGGGCTAGCTGTTGTGGCTGCAACAGCTGTGACTCAACGGCCCCAAATGAAGATTGATAGTAGTGATGAACTATGGGTTAATCAATTGGCTAGTAATTAAATGGATGATGGGTTGATAAGGGTTGATAATGGCCATTAATTAAGAGTGATAACAATTATCAATTATCAACATTGGGCATCATCAACCGTTAGCCCGTGTCAACCATCCTTATCAATCCTGACTTGCGATTTATCACCATCATTGGCCATTTAGTAACCATCATCTCGTCATCATTGACTTCCGCCTATAACCATATGATCATCCTCGTGGCGCATCGCGCTTTTGTGCTTTGAAAGAAGCTGATTGGCAGCAGGCAGGGTGCGGTCAGAAAATTCTGCAACGATAAGAGATATCGCTACAAGTAGAGATCTAATTATAGATAGATCAATGTGCACATGTTCATGTGCTGTGTGTATGTGAATGTATGAACAAATGCAGTAGTACCACACATGAATAAGTAGGTGTATAGTATAATTACGCATTATGTATGATATATAATGTATTTACGCATGGGGACCTCTCCCAAAATGCCGCTCCCTCCAACAAATGACAACCAGACTTGCCATCCGCGGAAAGAACCAGTTTCGGAGCTGCAGCTTTTCTCAGCATAGGCATACATGGCTGTGTGTCAATACCCTGAAACCCTGATAAACATCCCATGAATTACCAGCTTAGTCTTTGCTGGGATGTTCATCCAAGCATCCTTGGGATGGTAATGGCCCGTACTCTATCAGTTCATTGCAGCTTGATTGTTTGATCCTATCTAAATTCAAAGATACACAACCAATAGCAACTCCTCAGAACCACTAGGAACCTGTAGTAAAGCATCCTATCTTTGCATCTGAACACAAACGTGTGTTGCTACGTTTCATCCATAAAGAGACAAATAGGTGTATGTTTTGTGTACTCACACCTTATTTATATCGAAACATTGACCAGATACAAACAGACATATGAAGTCTTAGGTAAGATAAGATCATCTATTTTGTGTTTCAAACCCATTAGCACAATAATTGTGTGTCCTTACATCTGCTCCCCAAATGGGTATAACATGGTATAAATGGGCCGGTTCAATACTCCCACGACTACGTTAGCCGCAGTGAAAAGAACGCTCTGCTGGACTACAGGTTCCCATGGACCGATCGGGGAGGTCAATTAATGAGGTTCATGACAGAAAAACAAACTATAACATTGCTACATGCTAGCATCTTTGACCAGTATTCAATATCATTCATACATCATTGTCATTCACCATTATAAATCGCATTCATTTTGTGATCGTGCTTCACCACCAGTCACCATCATATTATTAACTATCATCACTATTCATCACTGATTGTGAAATACAATCGCCATGATGAATTGTTGATTACCAATTGCTCACGATGATGCGACCGTTGTGAACTCTCACCAGTACCCCGAGTCGCCTCCAGTGCAAAATGAAAACATGTTGGGGGACACCGTTTGGAGGTACGGGGACCCAACGGGTTCAAGAATCCATGTCTCAAACTGATTGGCAGCCACCATTTTTCTTGCTAAAACGAATGATTGACCCACTGCCACTTAAATTTGAACGCTGCAATCACTTTGTAGCCATGGCTTTTGAATACTCGGACTTGCTACAATAGATTGTAACAGCCTACTGCACCGACCAAATACAAAGCCGCTCCTTTTTGCATCGTATGGGAACGTTGCGTCTAGCCGCGGTTCCATCCACAATACACTTGGGAGGATCCACGCACTAATAACCCACTGTTAAGAAAATATGTGTTGAAACGTGAAGCTTTCTTGCTAAACAAATCTCATCTTCTAGGACGGATGGGGATCGGATGGTTGGGGGACTGCTATTTCTGAGGGCATATCCTGGGCTAGTTACAAGGTACAAACATGTACAAACTGGAAACATGTCACATGACCAATCGAAATGCAGAATTAAAAACCAAACATAACAAGCCAAAACCGCACTCTCCAGCAGAGAAACAACAGGACATTGTGAATCACTATCTAGCGGCGGCATTGCTGTTTGAACAACTATTAGGCACACCGTGCATCATGCACGTTGCACATCATGAAGTTGAAACGTGTTCAATATTTATGCTTGTGAACATGAGCAACCAATATCAATTGCTTGATAACTCAACGATGCAATTCAGTTGATGTTCACAAACAACTGACATCAATCAACCTGTTTGCAGTTGATGGTCGAAACGTAAAACATATTAAAAGATGGTTAACCAAACATAAGCAACATAAGTCTTACTATCATTAGCTAATCATTGAGCTAGATTTTAACCGAAAGTTGATTATCGTTCAAAATCAGCAACAGTAACCAAACATATCAGCCTGTCGACCTATCACGCTGTGGGGCTGGCAATGTCGCTCTCAGACTTTGGAAGGCCCACCTGACCACAGCGGCCGTGTCAGGGGCTGTGAGCCGTGGTAGCGGTAGTGGAGCTGTTGGGAGGTTCGCCCTACTCATTGGGTGGTTTCTCAAGTCATAGGGAGCCCCCCAAAAATGACTGGTTTATTACTAGAAATGGTTAAATAGTAGGGGAATCCCTATTTTACTAGTAATAAACATGATTATACACATGATTATCCCTATTTTAGCAGAAGTAAAATTATTGCCCCCCCAAAAAATATGGATGATTGGGGGGATCCCCTATGACTTGAGAAACAGCCATTTTGTTGGATGGGCATGACCCCTCCACATAAACGAATCTACACGTGTAGCCTGAAAAAATCACAGGCATGATGCCGACACCTGGGTTGTCATCCAATGTCATATTTGTAGACCATCTATATGGCTATGGGTCAATATTAACCAACCAATAATGAGGGATAATGACCAACCAATAATAAGGAAAACAATGCTTAATGATGGGGAACCAAGGGGTACAGGGTTTTGACCCACAGCCATATGACAACCCAAATGCTGTTCCTCCGAATTCTATAGTAGAGGAAGTACGGGAGGTATCCTCAGAAGAACATTTTGGGTCTGGGTTGTTATCGCATCCTATACCCAGGTGTTATTTGTTTTGAATTCTGAGGAATAGAATAACTGGATCTCCCACCTCGGCACTTTTAACTTTTAACCTTCGAAGTTTGAAACCACAGAAGTTCTCGCTGCTTGCGTCACACTTTCTCATGCATGTATGTTTGCTGTTGTGGTTTCCGGATGTATCAAAAGTTGATTTGCCATTTGACATGTGTTCCTCGTTTTTCTATTAATTCATTGGTTTTGGTTTTCAATTCTTAAATGATCTTATGTGGAGGGCTCAGGTGTGGATAAGAGTGCTTCCACTGGACAGTTCTCCCCCAAAAGTCGCTGCAAAAGCATCGGCAAAGCACCATTTAGGCGAGGCTGAGAAATCCTTCTGCTTCCCTCGCCATGTCTGCTTGAAGTACCCCGTTGATAGCTCCACCCATTGGGGGAATCAGCCAGCCCCAAAGCATATGTCAGTGATTCAAAGCCCACCTGTTGCACTTGTATATCAATGCAATTGATCAGTCAATCAACTAGTAGTTAGATTCCGCAACTAGTAGTAATCAGTAGCACTAGTTGATTCCTGCTAGTTACTAGCAAGCAGTAATCAGTACTACTAGTTGGAATCGTGGATTCCGCAACCTTTGCTTACTGCTTACATCACAGGCGTGATAAATCAGTTCTAGGGGTTCGAATTTACAATGAGATTGTGGTGATCACTAAAAAAAATGGTATCCATCATTCATTCATATCCAAAACTATAGCCGTAACCACGAAGTACAGTATAACATAGTATAACTATCTGAATATCATATTAGATATCATCGCAGGCACCAGGCATACGGTGAGTCACCATGTCACGCCATGACGCCATGACCGCCGGCTGTGAAGGGCCGGCCCTGGCGCGACGCAGCTCCCCCGCCTTGCCATGAACTCGGTATCCATTGACGTATCCGAGTCCCACCGCACAAGCCAAGCCCACCTGGGAGCGGCGGCATCCCAAGCCACCCTGCCCAGCATCCTGAGATCTCAGGGATAACCAAGGTTGATACCACCATACTAAATGGTTATACACTAATTGTCAACTGGTTTCCTTAAATAACTACACAAATGACACTGTATAACCAGCAACAGGTATTAAGCATTGGTTTGCGTTGACCATTGGTTGGTCATGGTTAACAAGAACTAGTACAAAAATGATACTGTAGCTTTCCGAACCGTTGGTGAATAAACTATGGTTGATACCACCATTTTGATAGTGATTGAGCATTATCCGCGATTAATGAACCGTTACTAACCATCAGTTAAGCATTCAGTAACCACTGATCAACCTCTAACATTTTATCAACCACTCCAAACCGTTCGTGAAATACTATTGGCCATCAGCAAACCACTCATCAACCCTGACTATCCATTCAATTAGCCATGAGTTAACCAATACAACACCGTGATTTGTTTCCCCTTCAACCAATACAACACCATTAGTTCATGGGCATTCGTCAACCACATTGAATGAACCAGCATAATTAGTCAACCACTAAAATTTGGTTGTCAATTAAATCAACCATTAGTCTACCACTCACATTAGCTTGGTTGTCAGACCCCTATAGTCGCTTCTTATTTCCTACTATAATCCATTAACCACTATCAATCATAGTTAACCATCGAAAATCCCATGGTTATCACCAACCAACCGGCCATGGTAGAGTTAAATCAACCATTGACTAACGACCATTGGTTAACCATTCATTGCAATGAATTGACCGCCAACCGATGTGGCAGCGCCGTAACTTGTGGGCCGCCCGGCCGTTGCAAAGCCCATGGCGAAAAACGCCGCGGTGCGGGGGATCTGCAGTGGCAGTGTTGAGATCATGGTGGTCAATTTGATGGATGATCGATGAATAATTGAATAGTGGTTGATAGGATAGTTGAATAATGGTTGATTGATAGTAATTGATCAATGGTTGATTAGTAATGGTTGACTTATAATTCTTGATTAATCGTCAATGTTTAATCGTCATGATGGTTGATAATTAACTATATAATGGTTGACTAATGGTTGCTTGATAGGAAAGAATGGTCATAAAATTGGTAAATGAACATGAATGTTGAGATCTTGATGGTTGATGGATGCTTAATTCATGGTTGATTAATGGTTGATCAATGGTTAATCAAACATGGGTGATCATGGTGAATTGCTAATTGATTGATAACTATTGGTTGATAGTTCATTAATGGTTGATTGCTTGTGAATTAGCGGTTGATTGACAGCAAATAGTATATAAGTTGATAATTGTTCTGAACGGCTACTTAACGGTGAAAAATGGTGGATTAAATTGTATATAATGGGTTTATGGTGAATATGGGTTGGATCAATACGAAATATATTAGAAAATGGACAGCTCGACGGGTTTGTTCATTTATGGGATAGTCACCAGGGCTACAGGATAATGACCCATAGCATATGAGATTTGTAGTAGTCACTGCTTGGCTAGCTGGGCTTTTATACACGGTCCATAGCCAGAAATAAAAAGTCGGACATGTTGAACAACTATGTCTGGCTTAATCATTGGTGGGTGAATCATAATTACTGTCATAAGTGAGTAGATCCTTGCTCTTGCAGCTTAATTCTTGGTGGGTAGATAGTAGTTGGTTAACATAATCAACAGTTGGTAGCCGCTTAGTCATTCTGTCAGAAGTGGTGCAAACATGTGCAAAATACAATGGTTGGTCAAGCCGTCACTATGCTGACTGGTGGTAACTAAAAATCCATGGGGGCAGAAGTTGGGGATCAAGGGTGGTTGACATTTGCGGATGATATGGCTGGCACTTCATCTGATTGGCAAATTCTGTAATTAGGAAAACTACCACCTTTTTTCGGAAAACCATCATTATCATTTTGAAAGTACCAACTCGAAACTGATCAACGGCCGATCAGAAATCAGATTTGCTGGATTTGTTCAACGTGATCGCTACTAGTCACTAGCAACCGAAACCCAAGAAACGTTGAAAAACAGGTGGCGCCGTTCAACAGCGAATCAGAGAACAAAGCGCGGTTTCCGACCGGAAGATTCCTGGCAGCGGCCATGCAGTGTCAATATAATCCCCCTGCAACCACCAGCCAGAATCCATTCAGTTTCCCAGATGCAACGCTGCCTGACCACGAGCTTGGAGGTAGTTGGACGCTACGTTGGTGGTGGCGGGTTTGGCGTTCACCTTCACCTTGGCTGTGTGAATCCACGGTTGCTGAAGTCGGTTCCTCTCTTGGGGGTTTGGCTAGTCCCGTTGTTGGTGCTTTTTGGTTGGGATGGGTGTTTCTCATCTCATAGGGGTACCCCAAATCTTCCAATATAAACCATTTACTGTATTACAATAAATCAACAATTTTCGGGGTCCCCAAATTTTGAGGAACCACTGTATTATTAAGAATGATGTATGGTCTGACAAAAACAAAATTTTCTTGATTACTGTTGCTTGGAAATGGTTTATCTACCCTTATTGTTGGTGATTAAAATGTAGTATTTTATTGATGACCCTCATTCTTAGAATTTCTTAGATTACGCACTGTCTCTTGGGGATGGTTTCATATACAATCTGTTCGTTGTTCGTACTTCCTGCTTAATCCCTGTATGCTTTGCCACTCTCGGTGGTTTCCGCCTCCTGGTTTCAGACCACGAACGGCTACGTACTAGCATCCCTTCTCTTCGAAATACCCCCGGAAAAGAAAAACCGCAAATACAGGAGACCACAGTACATGCCCTGTCATCTACGTGACACGATAGCGCTAGACATGAAGAAATCACAATCTGCTGCTCTCCGTGTACCCATAAATAGCTGGTAATGATCACCAACCATCATCAAGCACTGATGATAGATCATTATGACTCAATCACCCCAGTCTACTCACCCGTCAAATGCCCGAGGGGGTCATTTACAGCTATGGCTTCCAATACATGGTGGCCAAGCGATGACTCACAGCAGGAGGCGGCCCCATGGCCGCATCCAAGGGGCCACAAACGGCCCGACAATGTCTCCTGCCTTCGGAACAAGACATGCGGCAAAGGTCCCGAGTTTGAAGACTCACACATTCTATATATGACTCGAACAGCTGGTTGCTCACACCAGCACATCTGCGTTATTTTTTTGCAAGGCTCAAATTGATCAACACCTGGCTGGATATGCCAAACATCGCATCTGGTGACTGCCATCTATTGTCGGTACCACATCTTTGAAGCGAATTTCACCACCAATCGCAGATCAACATGCCCGTGATACTACATACTTATGGGTACCTTGCTTGCTGCAATTCCTAGTGATGGACATCCAGTGACGTCCATCCACTTGTAGCTCAATGTGATCACCGTCAGCTACCTGCATGGATGCATCATTCAAGGTCTCTGGGCATCACGGCGAGCTTCTTGAAAAATCGTTTGGAACAACAGTGTGTTGAGAAAACCGTTTGTAGCAATATTACGAACAGTCTTGCAAGCCCGGTATCTTCAGCCTTGTGTGCAGGTTTAATGCAAAGCACTTATCAATTTATTTCTCCAACCGATCATCACCAGTCTATCATCCAATTCTGCTGATGCAAGACTTGTCCCTTTTGCAACAACCCAAGGTTTAGCACAAAACTCAGTGCTATCCCATGAGTCGAATCTAATCTACTCACTGGTGTAACCAGCAACGCCTGGCACGGCCAGCCTCGTTTAGGACCTTGTGACTTCCATCACAGTACCTGCAAAAGGAGTTGGTTGTTTTTTTGGCGTCCCTTTTGGTGAAGTTCGGTATGTGTGTCCAGTTGTGTATGAATGATATGTGTGGAACTTCAAATGTGCCTGAATGATGGTTGTTGATCAAGAATTACGGCGTATGAGTGATATTTGTTGATCAATAATGAGCTGTTGAAGCTGGTTGATAAACGGACATATGAGACACCTACCACCGATAATTGGTTGTTCTTAGACGCATCTGCACACAAACATGTATCTACAGGCAACTGCAACGTATACGTATGCCTGCGTGTAATGTTGTGTGATCGCACTGTACCCATGTGTGCATGTCGCCAAATTCAGATGTTCCTCTATCTGCACATGTCGAAGACATCTGGTTGTAACCCACAAAGCAATGATACACATTCTGATAGTATACAGTACGTATGTACATATGACGGCATACAATATGTCACAATATCTTGACTGTACTGTCCCATCTCTCGCACAAGCGCGTATACATATAAGTATGAATAGACGTAAACAAACAAACAAACAAACACATACATATATGATTGTATAAATACACATTCGTGTTTATTCTATCTATACATAGATATAAATATATATATATATATAAATATAAAACTGAGAATCATTGTGTGGAGTTTTTCTTTCTTTATGGTTTTGTACCTTTCACATCCTTTAACAAAATAATGGCTTACCATCTGCGATGCGCGATGTAAATGTGAAGTTATTGGATTTAGTGTTACTGTATGCTCATACAATTTGCTATGGTGATTCCTTGAATTGATCATTACTATGGCGAGTGACCATGGTGAACAATGGCCGGTGAATGATTGAGGTGAATGATTGAGGTGATTCGTGACTATGCTTGTCCTCACTATGGCTAGTCACTATGTATGGCAATGGTAATGATCAATTGTGGTGGTTGATGACCAATCAAAGCATAGTAGCAACTAGCCACTGAGTATTTACTCTGAGTAGTGACCAATAGGCCAGAGATTCAGTAACAATATTAGTAAGTACAGTATCTTTTTAAATTACTATCCATAGTACTTCATCATTACAATTGGCCAGTCACTAGTTGCTATGGTCACTTACTGTGGTCAGTTGCTATGATGAGTTATTATCATGCTTGATGCAGTTGATGCTTAGTTCATACACTAGTCATGAGCCATGAGCCATACCCGAGGCTCCGGCGGGAACTTCTTGGATTGCCAGCAGCGGCAAATCTTGATATCTTTCGCCTGGCCAATGAGCAGCGCTTTCGGAGGATGGGGAGCGGGGGGCGGGAGTCTGAACGGATCATTTCGTTCTCTTGGCAATCTGTGGCTCAGACTTGTTGACGGTGAATTGATGGTTCAGTAGTCGTTAATGGTTAATAAATGGTTAATTGATACTCAAGATATGGCCACTGAATGGCCAATTGCTGGTGAATCAATGGCTACTGGTGAATCCATGATGAAGTGCTGGTTGAGAATGGTGAAGTGTTGATTGTGGTGAACAAGTGTCAAGAGTCTCGTTTTTCCCATTATTGGCAATTTTCAACCATGGTGGTTGATGCGTTATCATACTTGATGGGGTGTCATTACCAACCAGGATAAATATGTGAGTCTTGCAAGTAAAGAACTTCAACCAACGGTGCTACCCTCCAAACCTTGTAACACAAACATTCTTCAGCCCATCACTTTGGTGCAAACCAATTTACAGATAGACATCCCGCTGTAACCGTATAGGATGTCCAGGTCATTCACCATCATTTCAGATACATAGGATGCCTCCCAAGCCTCCAAAACCAAAGCAGCCGCAACGAGTGCAGCTGATCAACCGCGAAAGCAGCTGCAAATTGAGGGCCATTCCTCCACCGGCGCCAACCAAAGGTTACTGAAAAACAAACAACGAAACTATCTATGGTTGTTTCCGATTGATTGATCTATAGAAACAGGCATTCTGCAAAAATGATGTATAAATAAGTCGCGGTGATATGACACTTCATCGGGATCATAACACTTATTTCGGGATTAAAAGAAGTGCACTAAGCACATCTTTTGGGAGAAGAAGAACTCCTGAAACTTCCAATTTTCTATCAGGAAGCTCCCTGTGTCACCACTTTCGGTAGCCTCGCCCAGGGTGGCATACTGGATGAGGTGATGGTACCTCCGCGATCCACCGCTTGGGATCCTTACAAGCATGGGGGCTGTAGGGTTTTTCCATATATATATATAACTGTAAACGAATATACGTATATGTATGTAAATATACATATATATATATATATAAGCATATGTATGTGTGTGTATTGCATGTTTATTTGATGTACCTGTGTCACCTTTATGTGTAATATATGCAGGTATCTACTCGGTTTCTTTTTGTAGGAAGATTTGGGGCCAATATCATCTTGCACTATCATTAGTGAACATCCCATTGATGACCAAACAAGTCTAGCTGTTGGTATGTGAGCCATCACCACCCATGCCTGTTGGTGCGTTGTGGGTTTGACCCATCCCCCCATCTCAACCTACTGCGGTTGGCACAAGCAGCCCCAAACTCTGCCAAAAGATCTGTAAAACGCGATGTAAAGCAGGGTCCAGAAGGCCTAGACCATCCCCTTCAGTGATGACCGGTTGGTGGTTAAACCACCCTATGAAAAATATGCTTGCCGACCAAGCAATCATTTGGAAATACATTTGGGAAAATACAATGTTTAAAACCACCAATCTCAATGAATATGTTGGGAACGAACTCCCCATGACTATTGTATCTGATGAATTCAGTTGATAATGCAGGAGTATCTTGATCTATGGCAAGCTGGGTTAATAACCTGGTACCCCTGCTGTTCACATCCCATGACCAAACTGGTCGTTGTTGGGATTCGCGCTGCACCACAGTCTGGGCTGGTTCACTGCCGGCAGGAAATTCCCGCGTGCAATGACCCACTAACAAAATGAAACGTAACTAGCACAAAAATGGAAAATGGGGTGGGAAGCGGAGCACACAGCCCCTCAAAATCGCCATCAGTCTTCCAACGTGTATCTACTTGTCTTTGCGCCTCTTCCAAGCATTGTGCAATGATTGCCACGCACGTGCGCGTGCATCATAATCCAGACTATCCAAAGGATGACGAACTCTTCCACCAACGTGTTCAACAGCATACGGCTCAGGAATTGCAAGCTCATTTGTACCAACTAAAGTGCGAAAATGCGAAACATGATCCACCAGCATGGGCAGACTTGGTCCTAACTTATACCCAGTGAGAACCTTTCGGTATCCATAGGCAGACAAAAAAGGAAATACTTGACTCTCATTGTCTTCGTGGCAAATCGTGGATCTGAAAAAATAGCAAGTTTTGCTGAATCCAGAGTGAGATCCTGCTCGTGTTCAGGTGGCAAAGTGATTCCAACTTGAAATGACTCCAGATTGACATGCGCCATATGAACAAAGTCAAGAGATGACAGAGCTGGTCCTGGGTGATTCCACTTGACGAAAACCCCCAACCATCTTCGTCTTGCGATGGGAGCCAGCTTACGCAGATCAGATGTGGTTTCCCAAATCAACTTAAAACCAGCCCATCTCATCGTATCCAATACGCACTTGAAATGCTTGTGTTGTCGAAATGTGTCAACATTCTCCATTGTGACTACATCTGGAGTGAGATACCGAAGGCTGGAAATGGAATGAATCATCAAACGTCCATCGGGATCATGTAGTCCGTCACGATCTGAAGCTCTTGACCATGGTGGACAAGGAGCTGAAATTGCAGTGAGCAACTTCCGTTGCCATGGAGTACATTTGATCCATGTCAAGTCCTTCACGTCCCCGAAAAACATGGTAGAAAGGATAGAATCCCCATCAATGGCCATGAAAAGACCTTGACATGCTTGATGATCAGCATCGAAAACATGCTCAATTCGATATGTGTCGCAATAATTCTCAGCAATTTCCGGAACAATCTCAACCGCATGTGTGGATTCCCATCGAATGTTTTGTCTGTTCAGTACACCCGCAGCTTGTTTCCAACCTGCCAAACCTCCTGAAAAAAGTTCAATGAGAGACCATTCTGTCTTCTCCGCCTCAGTAGCCTTTGGATACACATTCGAGCCTGCACAGTCGACATGGAACTTCAACACTGTAACTTGCATTGGGGTATAATCACAGTGAATTGAAGGTCTTCCCTGCAAATGCAGTCCCTGGTTGGACTGGCCTGCATGGCACTCCTCCGATCTCGATTGAATAACACCTGAACCACGAAACGAAAGGTCACTGCGCGAACCAGAACCACCACACGAGGGATGATTCGACAATGAACTTGAGCGAATGGGCAAATGAGTGGGATGCAAATCATCCGAGACCTTTTCTCCTTTGGCATTCTTCCATGAGAAAGTTGAGGTATTCTCATCCCAAACATTTGTGTAAATTTCAACACCTTGAAAGCGGACCCTCTCTAGCAATACGCAACTGAATCCATCCTGCTCATGTGCCGGAATGGCACTTGAATCAATCGTCCATTCAACAAGCTGGGCAGCTTGCTGAGTCACTTCACGAGAGCACTTGTGCGGGCAACCCCCCGCATGAATGCAGCATGTGGTCAACTGGTTCTCTGGAATGACCAACACTCCTTGATACTTGTTCAATCCATCATTGACAGAAATCAGGACATTGTCATTCATCGCTACATTGTAGTGGGATCCATGCACCCACTTCGTCTCTGCACCAAACCGTTCGTGGTAGGATAGCTCATCACCCAGCCACCCATTGGGAAACATGGCACTGCACAGTTCGTGCCAGCGGGGTGCTAGTTAACAACCACGCCGCGCGAAGGCCTGAGCAAAAGTGGCTCTGCCTTGTCGTGCCCCCACGTGCCGAGGGCGTCATAGCGTTCAACTATGCTGGTTCTAGGCGTGCCCACAGCAAACTCCATTGCCCAAAAACTTGATCCGGCCCGAAGAAAGAAGCCGATATTGCTTGAGCCAAAATGGCTTTGTTCATCTACCCATGTCTGGCTTTAACTATACCTTTATGCAATCAATATAATGTAGCAACACAAGTTCAAATGTTTCATAGAAACATATATATATATAGATATTCTCGCAATTGTCGACAAAAAATGAAATTTCAACATACAAAATCATCATATGTTTCGATGTTTACAGAATCAAGCAAATCCGATTCATACAAAAGCAAATGGCAGCTGTATTCATACAAAAGCAAATGACAGCTGTATATGATACACGCGTAATTTGTTGACCTAATCTAACCTACTAATCACTCATAAATGGTTAAGGGTCAACATTAGCCAGTACCATGATGACCATTGTTCAATCGACACATAATCCTATTCTCGCATTATAAGGCTCTGTAGTGATAATAGCTAATAGTTTATAGTAAAACCCATGCATTCATATCAACTATGAACAAATAGCAAAACTACATCGACAAAAAATACCAATAAATAACCAAAGTGCTTCATTTACGGCGTATCTACCTACATGCACTGATAAAATTACCCACATGTAGGTAAATCCACCATACATGGAGCATCTGGATCATGATAAGTTATGTAAGTAAATAGCTATTTTTGCTGATCATTTATTGATTATTAGTCCCTACAATTAACGAGTATTAAAGCCTTACAAAACCACCACTTGCCATACATGGAGTATCTGACATTGTCTGGGATTCCCATTCTCCCAATTTCTCCCATCCATCTGGCTATGGGTCAAAACTGTGTACCCCTGGCTCCCTTATCATGAACCAGCTCGTTTTCCCTATTGTTGCTGGTGATTGTCCCCCATGAGTTGGTTGACTACTATAGACCCATAGCCATCGATTTAGTTTATTAGAGTTCATTTAGATACCATATCATTTACAGAACGGGAGTCCCTGGCAGCCCCCTTTTCTAAATATGTTTTTCCATGAAAACAACAATATTATGATAATACCTCAAAAATGTATAATTAATGAATAATGTCGGGCCTCCTTTCCAAAAACCACAATTAAATGTGCCATATTTAATAGGGCAATGTATGTTGTATTTAAATATATCATCAATAAATCAGAAAACCAAAAAAACCCAAGGAAAACCAAAAAAAAACAAACAAAACAAACAAACAAAAAAAAAAACAATATTTCCAGACTCTTTAGAGAGGGGGGGGGGTCAGGGGGTCTGGCCAAGAGTCTGGAAATATGTGTTTTTTGTTTTTTTTGTTGTTTTTGTTTTTTTGTTTTTGTTTTTTTTTGGTTCCTGGACCTGGGGCTCTCGACTTTCGAAGTCTTTAGGGCCCCCCCTCCAAAAACCACAGTTAAATACCTTCCAAAAAACACAATCAGATATTATAGGTCATAACAGCTATGTTTGAAAACACTTTTTGTTTTAGACATGAACGGTGGTAGTGCATGCATAAGAGTGGGTTTAATTAGTAAATTTAATGAATATGAATCATGATTTTTAAAGTTTTATTGGTAGAAATTAGCATCATTATCATTTATTTATATTCAATAAAGGCTATTTTAATTTCAAAATATTATGAGTTTTTTTGGGCCATGGTTGAAGAATATTAATGTTGTAATGCTTAATTGTGGTTACATTAGTCATGTAATATTTTGTTTGATAAGCAAAACCATTTTTTAAGATCAATATTCTTAGTTGATAAGTTAAAATCGCTATTTCAAAGACATAGAGTTATAGTTGACGAGAACAAGTCTCCTTTCTTGGGTTGGAGGTTGCTAGGGAATGTGTTTGTTGTTGTTAGTTTCAAGTCTTTTTTGTCATGATTTTTCCAATAAAAGGATAACCCTTTATGAGATTTTGGGCAGCTTCCAGTGGGAAAATTGTTTTTAATTTTATTGTGTGTAAAGATTTGTTATTTACCATATATTTTGCGATTTAAGGGGGTCTGACACCAAGGTTTTGTAATAAACATGGTATTTCTTGGGAACATCTGGTACTGGAAATATAGTCGTTATTATCATAATATTAAATATTTTTTCGGCCAGATTGCCTTTATTTTGTTCCTACTGACATTTATGTTTGATAATGATTCTTTCAAACAGAAATATTTGAACATAAAGCTATTTTATCAATGTCACCACAGCTGTGCACAAAAAGTATTGATATTCGAGAAATAGACAAAGCTTCTGGCATTTGTCTGTAATACTAGAACATTAACATAGCCCTTATTAATCTATATGTCCAGAATATTGACATTGTAGATAATAAATGGTCAATACAGAATACTTATCTTTTGTATTCATGAAAATACAATCACCACTGTATACCAGATTATATAGAATAGTAGCACTGGTGTTTAAAGATGATGGCCAGTAAAGACTTTTAAATATCTATTGCTTTCATTTTTGATCTGCATATAACTAATCAATATTATCATATTGATACTATAGATTATCATTTAATATGCATTCGATGGAAATTAGCTAACATTAAGTCCATGTTAAAATCACAAAAACAGGGGACTGCCACAGCCTCCCGCTCTCATCATTTATGCGATCCATATCATTATGTTATGCTTGATTCCATTACTTATCTTCTCCCAATTTCTCCCAATGTTGTCATATCCCCTAGTAGTGTTCCTCATTCTACCTTATTAATAACTATTCACCAGCTAGTTAACCAACTTGTTGTTGGTTGGTTAATATTGACCCAGCTCGCCATCTAGTTGGTATGTATCCCCTATAATTGTTAGTGATCATCCCCGATTTGTAATCGTTAACCAGCTAATATTGGCTTGTTAACTGCTTGACCCAGCTCGCCATATAATTTTCCCTATTGGTTTTCCCTATGAACTTGTTGGTGATTATCCCCCATGAACGTTGTTTGATTAACCAGCTAATATTGATAACTATTAACCAGCTATTGTCATTAACATTGTTAATAAATAGCTATTGTTAATCAACCAGCTATTAATAGATAGATATAGATAGTTTCCCCAATTGACCATTGTTGTTGGTTGGTGAACTGCGGCTGACCCAGCTGGGCATCTGTCGCACTTCTCGTAGTTTTTCACGTTGTAGTCGATCCCCGCGGGCGGCCAAGCCATCGATGTCACGCCTCCCTCAGCCCCGCGAGGCAGCGGTAGGGCGGACATCCCACAACAGTTAGCGAGATCCAAAGGTTGGTGATAGTTAGTAATAGTTGGAAATAGTTATGGGATGGTTGATAGTTGATGATAGTTGATAGTTTAGTTCGTAATTAGTTAATAGTTAGTGATGGTCAGGAGTTAGTTAATAGTCTAATAGTTAGTAATGTTGAGAATTGATGGTTAAGAATGGTTGATAATGGTTCACGATGCTTCATTCACGGGAATCAATCATGGTGAAGAATGGCTGGCAGAGGGTGATAAACGTTGACAATGGTTGGTGGTTCTTGACAATGGCATATCACTGGGAGGTTACAAAGGCCCGTTTCCGGCACCCACGAAACAAACAATTGTTGTTTCGTGGGTTTCGGAAACGGGACTGAAGCCCACTGGGAATAACAACAACCGTTGCCCTAGTGAGTAATGATACTTTCACCAGCTGTTCACATCAAGCTTTGAAGGGAAACTTACGAATGCCACCACTTTGGCAGAGATTTGGTCAACCAGACCCCTAGTGACAAGGGTAACCCCCGGGGCACATGGCCTACAACTAGATGTGCAACGTCCCAGGTGTTTCCTGGGATATAACTGGGGGGGAAGCTGATCCCTCAAAGATGGGAATCATCCAAAAAACCCTGGTGAATATAACCACTTACCAAGTGGGGCTGCACATCCAGCTGTAAGACATTGCTTCATCGTGAATCAACAAGTCCCATTTTGGCTTATTGTTTGCATCTATTCTTTGCGAGGTTGCCTCACTTGCTGTGGATTCGCTGGCGCGGCTCTGGATATTTCTGGATGCTGTTAGCAACTGCACACATCAATCCAAGCAGGACATCCTATAGCAAGGATGACAAGTCGACAAGAACAACCAGCAACAAACAACGACTGAGACAACAGCCGATAGCCAACATCCAAATCATGAACTAATCTTTGGATTTTGTGAAAATGAAGAACCTTTGAGTTCAGAAGCAACAGCTATTTGTAGCCACCAACAGCTCCGCGTCTGGGGCTCCCGTCGTCACCGGACGTTGCACCCCAGCCGCTGCAAGCCCAGAAAAGGACGGCCGTGAGGGGTCCATGTTTGAGGCATTTTGAGGCCCCCCAGGCAGGTTAGCCATCACTTTATGACAATAACTATGATGTAAGTGATGTAACTATAACTGATGTAACTATAACTATAACTACCAGCTATAAATATAACTAGTATGTAGTGAAACTCCATATTATAACTACTATGATGTTATACTATAACTGTCATAACTATAAGTATAGCAGTTTCAACCGCATAACGATAACTACCAGCTATGTCATGTGGTTGAAACTGCCAGCTGTAGCTTTGTCATAACTGGTACTACAGGATACCAGATCCACCATAACTTTTGGTGGATTGACCAACAAGGCTGAGGATACGGTTCTGCGACGTTCTGAGTACATATGCCCAGGCTCCACTAAAATGCAGTGAGTGACACTGATCCTGGCTGCATTCTTTTGATCAAAGGCCCAATGATCAGACCCTAGCGGAAGGGCTTAACACTTTGTCTGCCAACTGGATTGTGAAACTGGTTGGTTTGAAGTGTTTTTTGTCGGATTTCTTTAGTGATAAACCTCTAGCGATAAAGCAAGCGATCCTTGTACAAAGTATCACAGAATACTAGAAATCATCCAGTTTATCAACCATTGCGCGAGTTCCTTCCTGTAAATTTCTCGTCGAGACTGTCCATGGCACTCATGGACTCCCACTTGACGTGAAGATGGAGCTATTCGGAGCTAGTTGAGCCACCCAACCACGAAGGGTCTCTGAAATCAAGAATGGACACATAGCATCAGTGGATACCCTGTCATCATAAATACTGAGCAGGAGTTGCCTGGTCAACAAGTGATTCCAAAACGATTATGGGCAGCACCTGCCTTGCAATTTCGCTTGTATACCATGACCATAATGTTCAACGATCAAATACAGTTGACATCCAAGTCACAACCCGCATCACATCTAAAAGATGTGTACTTAAGCATACTATAGTGTTTGACAATTATGGAGTTTTTACTCCATAGTGACAACCGCTAAATGAACGGGGAGATATTTTTCATGAACAAAACCACCGCAAAATATCAGCCAAACCATGGTCCAGCTTTGGAAAACCAGCAGCTTCAACGGATCGCGGGTGGCGTTCAGCATCTCAGCCCGTCATTTTTTCGGGCGCTTGCATCGCATCATTTTCTTATGACCTGGCCGGCCAGACCCATCAGGGGCAGCTGGAGATCGATCGGCGACGCTTAAGAAGTTGTTCATCAACAGCTACAAACAGCTGGTTCATGGATGACTCACCATCAGCCATCAATTCACCATGAGTTAAGATTGATTCATCATTGATTCAACACGTATGGACTAGTGAAACCAGCGGTCAGCATCCACTGACCGATGTTCTCCTGAGCTGAGCATGGTTATCACAACTCAAGTAAACAATTCTTACCTTCTGATGGCATCGCAATCACAAATTGGATTTGTCACCATTGCCTACATAAGATTACAATATGATGAGCAACATTGATTACATCAATGATGGCATTACATTCGTTCTGATAATAATTGACTACCTGCTTGGTGGTTGAACCACCCCTATCAAACAATATGCGCAGGTCAACCAACCATTTGTTAATAGTCACTCGAGAAAATAATCAAAATGTGAATCAAACCACTAACCAGCAGTTGTTGAACCATTACTGTTGCTTCTTATCCCCTATAAAACAGTTATTTTAAAACCAGATCACATGATCAAACTCCGAAGCCACCGATCAAAGATCACCCTGCCCCAGGATCCGACCGGTCGCACCTGTTGTGTTCTCTTGTCAGCTGATGTCCTGAATGACAAGGGGATACTTCACCCACGTGATGGGCTTACCGTGGTTATTTGCGAAGGTTCCCCTTAATGTTGGTTTCTGATTAGTGTAACCCCCCCTAGTTAGTAATGAAAATAGGCATGAAACCAACAGGTAGATACGATCATCAGAAACCAACATTACCAGGGATTCATAGCTCACCTTACAGGGTGAGTTACGAGGCCGTGCCATCCCAGTTGGAACGAACCCTAAGAGACACCTGAAAACTGGACCCGCCGCGACGTGCCACCCGGTAGGGGGATCGGACGACACTTCACCGAGGCTCCACAAGTTGCTACAATTTCTCTCAACGATCCCCTGGTTGCACCAAAAAGAAACAGTTTCAATAGGTCAACCAGCTATTTCTATGGTGAAATTTCCACTTCTGGGTTGGTTCCAGAGTGTAGACCGATAGTCAAAGTAGTTTGTGGTGCAAGTTCATGAATTTAACTTGGATGGTGACTTGAGATTGACGCGCTATGGTTGATCGACGATTACAATGACGTGTGTTAATGATAGTTGGTCCTGACAATGGTTGACGATGCTGACTCTAGAATGTGGAAGAAGAAAATGATGATAATGATGAGGATGATGATGATGATGATGATGATTATGATGATGATGATGATGATGACAATGATGATGATGATGATGATGATGATGATGATGATGATGATGAATCAATTTGTGATTCAATATCTTCACAGTATATCTATTAATACGGCAAGACTCTATGGTTTGCCCGGATGCACCAGACCTGCTCAGAAATTAGTCTTGTCAACTGTTCAAAACCCTGCGCAGGCCCGTTGTTTTGAAACTCTGAGAATCAAGAAGCCCAAAGCCCTAAACCCTAAAACGCTAGAACGCTAAAACCCTAAACCCTAACTAAAACCATCTAAAACCAAAACCCTAAATCACTGCGTATAGCCAGTGTTTCTCACTGAGTCTTCGAGCAATGTTTAATTGAAAGGAACGGAGGGCAAACCACGGCGTCTGTGCGCATTAATATCTATGACTATCTATTGATCAATAAAAAATCCTGTGAGCATTGTGGGAGCGGCTATTTGATGGTTATGACAAGCAAGGTACATCTACAACCATGATAAACACAAGTGCGACTAAACCAACGACTTGGTGTGACCACTGAGGAACACCTGGAATCTCCCATGGCACACACACATGACAAACCATCCTTGATCACCATTCGTTGGTTATTAACCATTGTTAATGATTGATCATCTATTTACCATTGGCTATTAACCATTGTTAGTGATTAACAATCATTGATGCGAGTGGATATTTCCCTAAGGATGTCCACTGTAGTCCTCAATGTCCAAGTCTATGAATCCAGTTCTACCCGCTGATCAGAAACCACAACCCTCAAGCAGCAGCGCAAGCGGCATCAGTCTTTTACGCTCACAACTGTTTGGATCCTTGAGCCAAACAGCAGGTATGTATATGATCTTTGCAGTGGTATGACACACTGTGCTGTGACTGTATGCTTACTCGCACCCCCCATGAACAACGTTCGCAGGACGATGTTCACTTCAAATTGAGGAGTATGAGCATGAGTCGATGTCATCTATAATTAATTAAAGCTGGTATCACTAGGATATGACCATGTGGACTGATTTCAGAAATGATAACAGCTTGTC
>VSDK01011699.1:198000-217511 GCA_009767595.1 Symbiodinium kawagutii | reverse complement strand
CCCGCCTGCACGTAGGCGTCGCGCCAGCGCCTGAGGAAGCCCTGCGCCTCAGCGCGCGGCACCAGGGCGAAGGCGCTGCCGCCGAAGCCGGCGCCGAAGGCGGAGCTGCCCAAGGCGCCCAGGCGCCGGGCCTGGATCGACATGGCACCAGTGGGAACCAGTGGGTAATCCACAATTTTCATGGTGATAGCAACTAACAATAGGGATTAATAGGGGATAATAGTAACTAACGAACTGGGATAATCACTAACTAATCACTATGGGATTATAATAAATGTGGGTTAATAAATATAATAATAATTAGTGACAACCAGTAACTAAAGATAATAACTCTATGAATGGTGATAAGTCAGTAACTAAGAATAGGGGATGATAGTAACTAACTGGGGGTGAACGAACTGAGGGTATACCGTACCAATGAATAGGGGATGATGGCAACTAACTATGGGATAATCCAGTATTTTTATGAGAAATAATAATTGTTCAATGGTTCAACGAACTGGGACTGACAGTAGGGGATCATCACTACCTGTGGTGGTGAAGTGATATCTATATACCATCATCTATCATTTCTAGTTGGTATATCCCGTAATCCACCTAGGGGATATACCAACGAGAAATGATAAGAGTAACTAATAATAGGGGAGAATCACTCACAATAGGGGATGATAGTATCTAGCATCTCACTATGGGATATACCAACGAGAAATGACGAACAGGCTAGGGGATCATCACTGGACAGGGTTCACTGACAATAGTTAGTATCCACGTTTTTTAGAAATAATAGGGAACCAACAATAGTGGTTCAATTGGTGAATAGGGGAGAAGAAGCAAGAATAGTACACCAACTATATGACTCAACTAGGTGGTTGGACTACAACTATGGCGTATGGTTGATATGTGAATATAAAGTTTGCTTGGCTAGTAATCTTGACTGTATGCTTGGCATATGACTATTGAGATTAGATCCCATGGTTGAAATAACCCAGCCATTCTGACAAGACCAACAACAAATAGTCATAGCTGGACGCAGCCCGTGTGTTTCAACCTTCTAATGTTTCAGCGCCTTCAATTACTAACTATCAACCATGGTCCGAGTGAAGGTGAGTGAGGATTTCAAACTGAACGAAACCTATCAAGATATCAAATCGGACCATCCTCAATGCTCGTATTGGTATGAAATGGTACAATGGCTGAAACATGTTGAAACTGGAGAAAGTGGTGTCTCTCTGTTCATGATTATGAAGAGACGGAAGAAACATGCGTTGAGAGTAGCACATCGCGCCCTGTGGAGCCTCAACAGCAATTCCCAGCTTGTGGGAGTGGGTCAAAACCCTGCAATCCTGCTTCCCCTATCATTAACCATTGTTTTCTCTATTGTTGTTGGTGGCCATCCCCCATTATTGGTTGGTCAATATTGACCCACAGCCTTGTGGCAACCAAAATGGGAGGACCTTGGAGCACCATGGCATCTCTCTCGCCTCCAAAGGAAGCCATCTGGTCTCTGGCACCAAGTTCCTCTGGCTGCCAGGGACAACGAACTTCAGAACTGACTGCGCCAACTCAGAATGATGGGAGAAAATGCTTAGGCATTGGTAAAGTTGGCCCAATCCTGACAAAATTGTTAAAATAGAAGGGTCTACAGTATAGGGCTTTGAACTTTGAACCGATCATGATCATCTCCCGACTCATCAGCAGATTGACCCTCATCCCCCAAAGAACTGTGTTTTGAAGCACTGTCACCAGTAGCAATCAACGACCCGCATGACAGTCCCAATAGACATGCATCTCTCCAAGCCATGATGGTCGCTCCCACGGACAAATTTCTCCGACATAAACATGCCAGCTACGCTGCAAACCAACGTCCCCCTCTTTCTGCGACAGATCCAACTGCACAAGCGGCAGGATCTAACACCAAAAGCACCACAGGCTCAAACAAAGTTTCTGAAGCACATGAAATCAACGAAACATCAGCGATCTCCATGATAAGCCAGACAACACAATGAATGATGGGCAACTATTTCTGCCATGTCTTGGACCTTTCCCTCATTGAGATCCCGCTGGGACAAGCATTTGCCAAAACAGGCATCCTCTGCCACTTCTTTGCATCCAAAATTGGGGGATCTCATGTGATGTCCCAAAATTCAAAATGACCATAGCCTTTGATGGTTTTGGGGCGGCGCCATAATCTGGATAGCACATCCCCTGGATCAGTTGCATGAATTCCAACAGCTATGGGTTGGAGTTGGTTCAATCAGCAAGTATTTCCAAGTATTATGGTTCAATAATTCACCATTCTCAAGCAATGGTTGTCAAGCAATGGTTGCTGTATACCTATCTTGAAATGTATTAATTACGCATTTTGACCATCACCATCATCCACATGCATCAACTATCATCAAACTGTCATCAACCACGATCACCCAGTGCCACACATCAGGCCCCATCCCTTCGCCACCAGCTCGCCCAGCTGTTTCTCATTGCTGCTAGCCAAGGCCTCACAAGAAAGCACCAATCGCTGGGGGAGGCTTTGACCAATCACTAAACGCTGGGGAGAACCTAAGCTGGGATAAGAATGGATAAGATGGTTCTCATCTTGGGTACATTGGTATAGGTTTCTGGTTATCTTTATGTTGCTGAGTATATTGGGATATTCAGTAGATCATATATTCCAAGTGCGTAACCTCATTCATATTGCAATCATATTGGATACGCCAACAGTGGAGCCAAGAAATGACTATATATCAATTTGCTCTGGGGATGACCGACAAACTGGGTATAACGAAGCAAATGCTTTGGGAAGGCAATTTTCACTACTATAGTACACACTTCGCTGGGATGACCGACCAGCAGTCATATCCACTGGGTGCTGCGATTAAGCCACCAGAGGTCGGCGGAGTTGGCCAGTGCCAAAGCAGGCTGGGTGAACGTCGGAATATTCTACACACATAATTGCACATCTTATATCCCTATCTAGTGCACACTTTTCAGTGATTCAGGCAACTTAGCCAAAAAAAGCATTTATTTCATGATTTAATATGGGCTTGTCCGTCAAACAGTAATTCCAACCATCCTCCAATCTATTCCGAAATGAGGATATCGAATCCAGTACCTCAAAATCCTCCACGAGATCTAGTAGAAACCAACCAAACCAACCAGTTTATATAATCATATTTGACTATCAACCATTTACTATACTCACTAATGACTTAACTAACCACCAACCCAACATCTACTTTGTACCCCGTGATCCCCCCAAAACTTCTGCAAGATCTGCACCACCAACCATAACTTCCCCCACGAAATCCTCGGCCAAGGCCCCGCCTCGGCCACCCCGGGCACACACGTCTGGTTCTCCGTGTAAAACTGACGAAAGCGGCGCAACAAATGGTCGTCGCCTGGGAGCTGATCGGTTGGTGGATGATGGGCGATAGCAGGGAGCCAACAACATGGGAGATACGAGATAGCGGTGAACGTTATGGATGGTGAATGATGGTGAGTGAAAAATGGTGAATGATGGTGAGTGATGGTGAATGATGGTCAATGGTCAATGTTTTATCAACTTTAATGATGATACCGGTAAATCAATCAAGCACCTTCTGGCAAGATTTTGCACAGGCAGTAGAATCGCTTGCTAGTAGCTTCAGCAATTAGGTGGTGACAGTGAAACACTTGACTCTGATCTGGGACCCCTGTAGACCCCAACTATCCACAAAAAAGCTGTACAATTTTCAACATTCAGGCGTTCTGAGGCATCGCACCTTTCTCACGAAGCACTTGTTCAATGGGCTCACCTCAGATGCAGACTCATGACCGACCAATGCCTATCCGTCAAACATTGCGCCACGCCAACCATCCCTAATTGAACATTTCTATGTATTTCTAGAAGGTAAACTGGTCAGGTCAAGCACCAGCTTTTTGTATCATGATTCATCAATCCTGGACACTTCGAGCATCGGTGTTTCGCACAGGACCTGTTTCCTGTTGTCGCTGAGAGTTCCAGCAGTTGGTCAGGCTTCTGATAACAGCCGCTGGCTGAATGGTTCACCAACGTTGCGGCTATATCTACATTTATATCACATCTATATCTATACATCTATATCTATACCTATATATCTCTATATCTATATCATGTCTATACATAATCATTAATCATAATATATATTTATATTCCAATAATGCTTCAATATGGCTCATAGATGATTCAATGATTGGTTCATAGACATTCAACTAATCTCCAAGGCAGCTGGATCCAGCCGCTGCCACAGCTGCCGCCCAAGGACCAGCGTTGTCGCAGTGTCGCAGGCATGCGGCCAGATCGGTGCAATCTTTGGCACCCGCCGTCTCGCCTGAGGTGCGGGGAGCCCTGGTGACCCGTGACGCCCGATGCACCCAAGGTGCCGCGATGGATAGATCTGTTTGCATATTGTATCATGTCAATAGCATGTTAATATCATTGCTATTTCGAATGGTTTCGAGGTAATATTTCTTAATATCCGGTATTGTGTTTCGAGGTAATATTTCTTTATTTCTCAATATCTGGTATTGTGTTTCGAGGTTTCAGTTTCGCTTTCGCCACGTTTTCCGTTCGGAGCATGAGCCCAGGCAATGCTCGGTGGATCCCCGCGCCTAGCGATGCCTGAAACGTCTTGGCCGCCAATGCAGCCAGACCCGCCGCGTCGTTGTAACTCGTCATCTTGTCCCTGGGATCGGAAGCTACAAGATCCGTTAGAACCCCTATAACTGGTAGTTAACCCTAGTTAGATTAGTCATAAACCAACTTGTAGTAGGACATCCAGTTTTGCGATTCGCGTAGTGACATTGCAAAATGATGGCATGTTGATGGCGTAGAAAAGCGTAGTTAGATCGTAAGAGTTGGTAATGATGGCATATGATGGCTATATTAACATATATATATATTATCTCTTGGCTATTGCGGGTGGTTGCTGGTTATACCTTGAATTGCAAGAATTACATCAAGGCAGCGGACAGGAAGGCTGCAGTGTTGTCACCACCACCCGCCGCAATGTGATCACGACTTCAACATACTTCAACGATCGATGAAACACATAGAAACAGGCACAGAGTTGATGGCGGTTCACCAGCCATTCATGGTGAGACATGGGGGGAAGCCTTCATGATAGCTGTATCTCCCATCATCTTCCATCATCTCCCGTCATTGTCAAACCATTTCCAACCATAAACCGTTACCACAATGAACCAGCATCTATATGTCTATATATATCTATATATCCATTTATCAGCACATAGCTCACACACAGCTCACACACACCATTCACTGGTTGAGCAACAGCTGGATCTCACATCAAACCAACCACTGGCTGAGTCACCGGGCCCTGTCTTCTCGGCCAGCACGCCGCTGGATGCCACGACAAAGGTCAAATGTGTCGGAAGGGGCACAGTGCCTGGGTGCTGCTGCGCTTCCAGATACGGTGCTGGGATCTGGGACAAGCCAGGGACTGGATGGGACGTCTTGGGTACACCCAAGTTATGGCTGGTTGATCGTTAAAAATGGCTCATCAGTCTGGGGTTTTCCATTGGAAATGGTTTATAATGAATTAAGCTGGATGATAATTGGGGACCCCCCTATGACTTGAGAAACCACAATCTCTCGGTGAAAGAAACTGGGTCTGAGTGATCCATAAAAGCATGGGTGCACTACTTGGTGATTCGCATGTTTTCTTGGTCCTTCATCGGCTTCATCAACAGTTGGGTAACACGTTGGGCTTCAAGCCAGTTTGTTTGAGATCCAGAAAACCCATGTTTGTTGGCAAAAGTTCTTTCAAACAGCCAGGGACGGTCCTGCTTAGCTGACTTTCGCATTACTAGCTGTACAGTGTCTACTCCATCAAGCCCTCAAACTGTAGATCAATGACCCTGCTCCCAGCAAACATTGCGATAAGATCCCGACGCTCAAGCCTTGTTGGCTTGTACGAGAAGACCTGGTGGCCGACCCAGTGAGGCAAACCTCACAATTTGTCTTCATACCTTGTGAAATTGAGCGGTTGCCAATCATGTTTGGTTCTTGGACGTGAAAGTAGAGATCTACGACCAGTTGCTCGGTCTCAGCAACTAAGCAGCAACAGTAAACATAAGACAGCTATGTGAAAAAATCCTTGATGGACTTGTCATGCTTGGATATGGATTCCCACTATGTAGCTATCTGCCTTGCCATGTGGCTGACAAAATCATATTATCGGATTTGTTGAGGGATTTTGAGGCTTGTTGGTCTCGTGGTTCGTGGCTGAGGCTCTTATAAAACACCATGTGCACATGGTCATCAACTATTAGGAAAAATGCATACCAAAACATAACAACGACACATAGATGAATGGCCATGATCCATACTTTGCTAGCCACCATTTACTAATTGGATCTGATTGGTATTGATTAGTGTTCTAATTGTCTACCTGGACAAAACTTCTTCAGGCTATGCTTGGCTGTGGCGAAAATGACGCGGGAGTTAGTGACAAACTGCATAGATTTCACTTGCAACTATCAAACACCATGATTGGGCGGCATAGCCAGGGTGTTCCGGTTGAATCATCATCAAATTTGCAAATGTACTGTAACCAAGGCAACTTTGCCTGATTACTCCCGATGAATCATAGATAATGAATGAACATATATCTAAGCTTATGACTTATGATTGATTAAACTTATCCATGAATATCTCATTCTATGAATTAAGCTTATCTGACCAATATCTGGAAGATATTTGCTGCAGAACAGTGATTTTTGCTCAGGGCCAAGGATGGCACTTTCAGCAGTCCCTGCTCAGAGGACATGATTGCGGTATGGTCCTGGCAGAGCGCCACCAACGTTGGTAGCATGGTCAACTGTCAAGGAATGGTTCGAAATGCAGATGGTTGATACTGTAGCGGAGAAATGTGGAGAATGGGTAAGAGTGCACGTGTTCAAAATTTTGGTGATACTTGGTGATACTTGGCAACGGCTCATTGGCTCATGGGTCTATCCAGCGCATGGGGATCGTTAGGGCTATCCATCCTCATGATTCTGGACACCATGCGTGGCAAAAAGTCTGGTGCACGTTCAACTCTGGCTCACGAACACCAAATTGGTTGACAAGCACCATCACAGTTGCGTATGACCCCCCTGTTCGAGTGACGCATCAAAGACCAACAGGCAACAGCCATCAACAGCCAGCAGCAGCCATCAACAGCCAGCAACCAAGAATCACAAAAGCCAACAACCAACGTTGCTTCAGCTGATTCTAAGAACAACCAACAACCAATAACAGCCATCTGAACCACAAATGCCTGGATCTCAACGTTGGTTCAGCGACCAGCTGAGTGGCGACCCTTTAGATCCGCCCACCTCACTGCCTCCGAAGGTGCCAACACCTGGTGGTAGACCCGGCGCCACTCCAAGAAGTGGTAGCTGACCATGGTTGATGACCATGGTTGATGACACCGAGAACTGTTGACACCGAGTTGGCACTAATTTGCAGATGTTAAGATGGTTACTGTAACTCTTCATCAATGGTAAGAATAGTTAGGATGTTCACTAGTTGCTACTGATTTAGTATAACATAATAATGGTTAATACATGTTAAGAATAGTTGATTCTAATAGTTGATTCCAATTGTACAGGTTAACACGCAACACCGCGGGTTTGTTCATGAATGCATATGAATACTATCCTCAAAATTTTCTCCTGTTTTCCTCCAGATAATGATCAGTACTGAAAACTGGGTACCAATTTTTCAATGGAAAACCCCACAAAGTCATGGTAAAAAACAAAACATTCTGTGTTTGGTACATGTTCACTTGTGGAAAGTCATGGCACATTGGGAACGCCATCATGAGCCAACAAATGGCTACTCCATTCTTGAAATGGGTGGATCGCTACTCTGGACCTTCGACTCTGCACAAAACTCTAGAGTTACCCTGGTTATTACTCATGTAGCCAAGCTCGGTTGATCAGTTTCAGTATAGTAATATTGTGAATGGCTGGAGTATTCAGGCATCAATCTATAATATCAAACATTATAAACATTTCGGTTTTTGTATGAGTATGATGCATTACACAAGCATTTCATCAATCTCACCACGTGGTGAAAGACCAGCCATGGCTAGCAATGATCTTCCTTGTATATGGCCTTACCTCCACGACCTTCCAAAATGGGCCTGACCACCTCCGAGTTCAACCGGTGAGTTTGTGAACAAAAAACTGTTGGGTACCAGTTGAGTTGTAGATCCTACCAAGGTGAGACAGAAACGTCACCAGTCACCTACTTCATCCTTCTTGATAGCCGATTCTTGGGGATCAGCTTCTTGCTTCCAGCATCTTCCAGCTGCCTACAACTGGCAGTTGTTCACCAGCTACGCCTCGCAACTGTAGCCATCCCAGATCGCTTTGCGCGCACGTGCCTCGATCTCCCTTCAAGCTGCCAAAGGACTGGCCGTTCTCTATGCATCCGAGGTATTCGTAGAGCTCCTCTGGAAGCTTTCCAGCAGAGCTCGTTCAGAAGCCGACAGGAAACGCTAGGAGGATCTGGTCTCCGGTGAGTTGGTGAATCTCCATGGTCGAAAATGACTGTGGAAGCACCGACTCCAACATACTACGTGGATCCAAGTGAAAGTTGTTCAAATTTCCGTTTTATCTTAATTCCGAGAATTGCCCTTTACTAAATATGAACTGGTGAATTTAGAACGCTGCTCAAGTGGCCAAGGTGTTGGTACAGAAATGGTTTGACAAAGGTTCATAGTTGCCTCGCGGTGCTGAAGAATCATGGTCAAGTAGTGCGTCTGGCATTTTTGATCATGTCTGTTAAATGAAGCAACGCGGGCCTGCAATCATCAGGGATAGCGCAAATTGCGTAGGAGTTAAATTAAAATGCCGTGGTTGACTAGTACACCTGCGTACCATCTACCAGGTATAGTACTGAGAGTTTGAGTTACCCATTAATTACCCGCATTAGTTGTGTTTGGCTTATGTACTATGCACCATCATTGCCATTGACATTAAGTACAGCTGATTGCCTACGCCATAAATATCCATAGCCTATAGCCCAAAATTGTATAGCTGTATTTTTGTCGAATCGGCCGGCTACTTTGACAAAATGGAACCAAATTGAATAAAATAAATACATGTTTTTGAGTTGGTAATTATTCTCAGCATTCGCAAGCTGGGACGATTGCTGATGCAACCGACTCATCATGTGCAAACAAAGGGCTTTGTCCATTTGGAGGACTGCCTGGTTCCATTTCCCGGCTACCTCAAAAGTGCACCACAAAAAATGCTGAGTGTGACGATGGTTAACACTTGGATAATGCTTAATAGTCTTAGTGACGATGGTTAACACGATGGTCAGTGGATGCTGCACCCAAGACTCGGTACGCACCGCCAGGAATTCTCCAGGGGCAGGTCTTCTACTATGAAATCTGTGGGCTTTACTGAGTTTATTGGTTCATCTATGTTCATTATACTGTTCATTGATGATAGACTTAAATCTATGGGCTTTACTGAAACATAGCAATTGTGGTTCTTCCATGTTCGTTTTGATCTCTCCTATTGTGGTCGATTTGTGTTCCGCACACCCTGACAAATTTCCGCGCGGCAGCTCTCCTCCTCCGTTTTGAGGGAGTCCCTGAACCTCAAACGAAGCACTTCAATGACTTGGTGGCTTATAGATCCCTTGCTAAAAACATATTTTTAGTGGTTATATGGTAAATCAATCCTATCCCAAAAACACTTAAAACCAAAGTTAGTGGGTATAAGCCATCCAGATGAGATTGCCTCTTCGGAGAAACATGTTTGGCCAAAAAAAACAATTGCAGGTGTCTTGGTAAGCGATTTTGGGTGACCCACATCTGCCTTTCCTGCCGATCAAAAAAGCCTTGAGGCACCAGCTTTGGGAGCTTCTTGAGACCGTTCCTGGCCTCGCCGACTCTCAATTTGTTGTGACTCTCAAGCTGAGCGCAAAGGGGCAGCAATAGAAACAGCACAAATCTAAGGGAAACACACTGCATTATGATGACACATTCATACACATATATATGTATCTATATATATTGAACATGGTGATAAAAATATCGATGATGCAAACATGCAGTTCACAATGCAATATGCATTGCAAGGATTTCGTGATTTTTTTGATTATCAACGCTTTGCATTGCGTTCGCCAGCCGGGGAACATAAGAAACCACAATGGTTTCCAGTCTTTTGTTCATGACGGAAACGACATCCCTTGAAACCACATGATTTCCACACGGGGTGCGTCCTGTAGAGCTTGGGACAATGATCAGGTCTCTTACGAAAGCCCCAAGCAGTTGGAACCCGCCACTTTCACTGTGCTCCGGACGTCCAGGACCAAGCACATCCCCTGAGGCATCGCTCACGGTACCACAAGGAACGGACTGAGCTTCCACGTTTGGATCTGAGTATACACGGGCCTACTGCCAACCAGCCCAAACATAGGGCGGGAACCATACGGGTGTTTCTCAATAGAAGCTTACCCCGCAAACTATTCACCATTTAATAAGCAGTAATCAATAAGTCAATCATTTCTCACAATAAGGTTACCCCCCAAACTTTTCAGCATTTATAGTCATAAGTGGTAATAAGCTAACCATTTCTTGGGTCCCCAAACTGGCTTAAGAAACCACCGTACATAAACGACCGCTGTGTTCGCCACGGTTCACCACCGGGTTCCCCTGACACAGATCAGCGCTGAAGAGGTGCTCATGCCTCGCAGCAAAGGTGGTGCTCCTAACGGGGAACGGCCAACCGTAGTACCATGGGGTTGTCCATCATCGGAAATAAGCATTCAAAACTAAGCATAAGTGGTTAATCTTATCATCAAATAAGCAATCACAATTTTGGGATAATAGTTAATCTTTAAAACTATAGCAATCAAAATGTGGGATAGTACCATAGTCAGTAATTGAGTACCATGGTTAGTTTTTTCGGATAGATAAGCAACGCTGACCAGCAGCTAGTGGTTCATATATGATGCATGATAGTGGTGGAGGAAATAAACAAAAAAACAAGCATAAATTATTGACGGTCGATATTGAGAGAGTTACTGGTGCTGACGCTCTGTTCCATTGATTGTTCATGTGGGAGCGTTAAGCGTACTGGTTGTAGACTGGTTATGTAAAAGAAGATGAACTCCGAATAGATATGAATCAACCGCGCTCCGATTGAATCTTCTCAAACAGAAAGAAGTGATCAACAGGAATTACCCAGAACTGTAGGCAAGGAAGCCAACCAGCAACAAAAGACTAGAGCAGTGAGTTCAAGTTACCAACAACCAGAATAGGTGGTGCTTCTGAGATACAATCTTCTGCTATCAGCTATGAACCATCCTTGATCAACAGAACCCGTCCTCATTGGGTAGCTTGTTGTATCGCTAACATGAGGTAGATTGTTGGCTTGACCGTCACACCAATCGATAGGACGCTGTTGCTTGCTAGAGACTCTAGTGAACTAGTACCAGCCATGGTTATGGAATCATCGTTTGAACATCATTTGATTCGAATTGCGTAATCCCAGAAGTAACCAGTGATGCACCATTTTGATTCACCATTTCCTACTATTAGCCATGACATACCATGATTTGCCTGTTTTACTACCCACAGTTAACCATTGTTCACGACTATATCATCCTCACCACCAGCATGATCATCATCAACCCTGGTACCCTACCATTGATTCAAGCCGTGAGTCACATGCCTTCAACGGTTTCCCCCCGGAGCTACTTTCGATGTGCGCCTGACGCCGGCGGGAGATCGCCTGCAATGGCCACCTGAGCGAAAGGCTGTCGGCGAAGATCGTTGGGAGATCGCCAACCAATCGTTGGAATTGACGCTAACAGCTACAAAGGTATACTGATTGGAAGACTTGCTTGTGCCTGCATCCGGTGTGTAGATCGTATCCTGAAAGCAATCTATATGACAGCTACAACAGACACTGGTTGGTGGTTTGTTTGAGCATGGGCCGCACTTACCTCCTCATGCTTGTTCGAAAAGTGTACGGAAAAAACATGCTCCCTACCTTAGTATACCCCCACCGTCAACATACCTCAGAATCATTGGAAATTATTCCAGCATGGTTGCACATACATTCCCAAAATGATTCTGGGACGTGGTAGGTTTGTTGGGGTCATTTCAAGATATTTCAAGCTATTTTTCAACATGTGCTTACGAGCTCTACAGGGCAAGGTGCCCAGAATGATTCCATGCAAAGTTGATAGGGTTCCTCCCCCCCTGCGTGCTTCTAAATGATTCCATGGAAATGATTCCAGAATAATGATTCCAGTAACCCACAGTATGCCCCGGAATCATTTCTTAAGGCAGGGGGCATGAAAAAACAAGTGCTTGGTGGTTTCAACCCTTATGAACGATTTTAGTCAACCAACCATCCCTAGATATGGGGGAAAATAAGAAATGTTCAGAACCTCGAACCACCATTCAGTATATTGTTTCCATTGAAACCTGTTAGCAAGGTAATAACCATGTTGGCATAACTGACATTGGCAAGTTGTCTGTACAACCAACAGGTACAACTGATTGTTGTATGACCACATGTATAATCAACAACCAGTGGCTAAGAGTGATTGATTAGGACATTTATAAATCATTGTAAATCTAACTGATTATTATCAATTAAAACAAACTAATTGTCAATTTAACAATCTATCAGGTATAACAGTAGGATTGACATTGATAAATCATAAAACCAACAGGTCATTGTCTGTAAAACTGCTTATTGTATTATCTCTATGGTCTATAATCATAACAATGATATGGGTATAACTGAAATTTGCAACTGAAATAGAGGAATAACCAGCAATCATACATGTATCATAACCAGCAATGACGCCAATCATGATTGGTTAGGGTATATCCAAACAACACGTGACAACAATGACAGGGACAACACATAAAAACCCATGTTTACGATGATCTAGGAGCATCAGCCAACAACGATAATAGGCAAGCAATAAGAAACGATCACAATAATACCATTTTCGATGGAATATTAACCTACAATGAGCGACAATGATCAAGCGTTCGAACCGGCAATAACAGGGAATTGGAAATTGTATGACCAACAATGACAATACGATAAAACCAGCAATCATGTATAACAATTGAACAAAACAACTACGGCCGGCTTGATCAATGGTAAATCTAACATTGGCAACTGGATCAATCATTCAACAACTATACATGGGCCCGGTACTAATAGAGAATCGATTTGATCGACCATATGAGTATAAATAAGCGCCATATTCAACTGCCACTTCAGGAAGCAACCACGTTGCCACGCCTGGATGCTGAAAAGAATGTCTACCTCTGCATCATCAAATCTGCAGCCGTCGTGTCATCCTACTGTTGGTTGATAATGGTTGATAGTGGTTCTCGATGGATCTCACCATGATAGCCGCCAATTCCAAGTCCGGTGTGAAGCTGGATTATCAAATAGGAAGTTGCCATGGTAGCCTTCATTTTTTTGTATAGATCCATAGGAAAAAGGCAACCATGGTGAAATTAGGGGTGGATTATAGCTTCATGAATCTCTCCCTGGTTCACCATGACTATCATTCACAATACCTTTCTTGACGGTTTATCCCAGTGTCGACGTCAAAAATGAGTCATGACATGTTCTGACCTTGCTTTTGCGTACCTTCAACTAACCAATTCTATGTACAACTGGAGAAAGAAAGTGCTCATAATCTCCGATTTACATCACGACAGCTGCTGCACCAAGCCACGTCGCAGCCTTTCAGTTGCCCAAAATTTTGCGACAGCCGTCGTGCCACCTGAGCTTGCCGTGGTTCCAGGTCCCACGGAGCAAATTGTGGGGTTGTTCATAAGTGGATGGTTGATGATTGTTTCATGATTGTTTCATGATTGTTTCATGATTGTTTCATGATTGTTTCATGATTGTTTCATGATTGTTTCATGATTGTTTCATGATTGTTTCATGATTGTTTCATGATTGTTTCATGATTGTTTCATGATTGTTTCATGATTGTTTCATGATTGTTTCATGATTGTTTCATGATTGTTCCATGATTGTTTCATGATCGTTTCATGATTGTTTCATGATTGTTTCATGATTGTTTCATGATTGTTTCATGATTGTTGCTGAGGTGCTGATGGCGAACGGTCAATTGATGAATAGTTCATGGCAAATTGATAGTTAATTGATAGTGGCCATCAAATATGGATTAATTTGATTTTACCAAATTGGCTAATCATGTTTGGTTGACCATTTGATTCAGCAAAATTGGCCACGATTCAATTCATTGATGGTTCATGTTTGGTTGGTGGCTTCATGCTGGTAGATCATGGTTAGCCAGTTGATAATGGTGAAGAACTGACTGATAAAATCTATGGGGGCTACCAGGTGATGGTGTGGTAAATTCAACCTGCTGGCGAATCTTAAATAGCATCACCATGCATCACCAACCATCTCAAGAATTACTTGTGGGTTCAGCAACAGCAACGCGATCAAATTCCCCCTTAATGGATAGGTCATCCAGCCATTTCTGGAGCACATCATGGACAACCCAATAGCAACTACAAGCCCAACACCGAATGACTCCAACAACTAAGGTCCTAGAAAATGGTGCCTGGTTGGGGATGATATACAGTCTTCCAATCTACGGTTGCTTGATTTGGGGAATTCGGAAAAAGTTGATAGACACTAGCTGATTTGATAGAACAATTAGTTGATTCTTATTCTTATCCCCAAGTTCTTCATCAACTAGTTGCTGGTTGTCCGAGTAAACTCACTGTCACACTCGATAGTGAGCTTGAATCCAATCACCAAACATCTACAATAGTTTTGTGACCACGATCGTTTCGTTGCTATGGCGTCATTTCTCCCGCGGCTTAGTGGCAGGGGTAGCACCAATGCGAGAGTAAACATGTCTGGTATAAATACCAAAACAACCCATGGCGTGTAGGTACCTCATCATCCAGATGACCTGTCAAAATTGAGAACGCACAAATAGTGACTGACATTAACAGCTGGTTTGATCCCACTAACTGCCAAGGTGCAGTTGGAGATATCCTAGGGAATTTAGCCACCGTTATCAGAGACGTTGGGATTGCCACCCATCCACTCCAAGCGTAGTGACTCATTGCACGAACCATATTCGTATACATGGACAGTTCGTCCCCATTCCTCGCCTGGATTGCGCGAATATGCTAATGCTAGATTCATATTAACCCACCTCCAGTTTATCTTACATAGCTGGTGATTTATCCCAAATGCAGAGTTTATTTTTCATACGGATCTAACATTAACGAGCAAGCTGACCTGGGACCGCGAAACATTCACAACTGCCAGTGCTCAGCTCGACCCAGATCGGCACCGTGGCAATGTACAAGGACCAATGGTTGCTGGGAACCTCACAACGGCAACACCGAAAAGAGATGCAAACCACCCGGTCTGCACAATTGAAAACTATGTAAAAGAACATCAGTGAACACCTGTGAACACTCAAACAGAATCTCAAGCAGGTTCAACACAATATGAATACGTTGCGATCACTTCACATCGAATTCTTGTTTCGGCTGTTGTCTCAAGTAAGTGTTCTCAAGTGTGAGAAGCGCCAGTAGCCATCTGAACGTTGCAGCCCAAAGAGTTTGAATATCATTCGTTTGGCTCGTGCCGGGCATCAACGGAACCTCGGAACCTCAGACCAATTTACCAGGAGGCCAAAACTCACATGGCTGTGGGTCAAAACCCCGTACCCCTGGTTCCCCTATCATTAACCATTGTTTTCTCTTTAGTTTTGCTGGTTATTATCCATCATTATTGCTTGGTTAATATTGACCCATGGCCACATCAACACCCATCAGTCACATTGCCAAATGCGGTTGGAAGACTATGGAGTTTCCTGGTCTATGTTGGCCGGGGAAACCTACGACATCCACAACCCCATATCGAGCTCCGGCTGAAGCACCTTTGTTTCTGGGCTCAGGGTCACCTCAGTGGAGGCACCACCCGCAGATTCTGTGCCCGATTCACAAATTTTATACGCCTCTGTATGCTGTAAATATATACACATATATATGTATATATATATATATATGCACGATATACAAATTGCTCCAAACCACTAAGGACATTGAATAAAACATGAATAAAACCCTTGAGGACTTCGGACTTCACATCTCTCTCTGTCTCTCCGTTGTGGAGTGCGAATCCACTGAAGATCAAAGGATCCTATCCCAATCTCATCCATGCGGTTAGGCATGCGTCCTGGTGTAGCACCTCTTGAGATCGTTTCTATACATCGGATCCTAGAAAACTACAATATGACTGTGCTATTTTTGGTCTGAAATGGTGTGAATCAAAATTTGGCATGTTCAGAATAAGTGGCTGCAATCCTCAGCAACTATCTTCTAAAGCCCGGTTTGGTCAGAGTGTCAAGGTACAACAATGGCAACCAGCAACGCGGGAGGCCGCAGGTTTCAAGTTGACCGCCGCTGAGCTACCTACAAGCGATAAATACACTCTGCTGTCTGATCCGGTTTTTTGAGAAAACATGAATAGAAATGGGATCTTTCGGTCTCCCCAAATCTACTTTCAGAAAAGTCAAGAGTGTTTCTATCCATAGAGCATGAGTTAGGGGTACTCCTTCATTTTTGCAAAGACCAAACAGAAACATCGATCACTTTCATAGAGAATGTTTATCTAGAAACCATGAATTTCCGCTGAGAAACTCAGCGACATCCAAATCACAAGCACAAGCAAGCGATGTTCAATACCACTGTGATTGAATGTCATGTTCATAATCAATCAGTACCCTTAGGGATCACTACTTCATCATGAAATGGTTGCTAACCATGAGTGCTTACAACTTCTGTTCTTGGCCCTGAATGAACCATTGAACTTGGATAATTTCACCTTTCTCGAACTTCACTTCTTTTCATCCCACTTGTTCACCAAGTTCTTGATACTACTGAAATCAACCACTGTCAACCATCATCACCATCATTAACCAGCATCATGAACCATCAACCACTTTCATCATATTTCATCATCTTCCATCAACCATGTGCCTCACTCAGTCTCTCCATTTTCTCACTTGGTGGTTTCTCAAAATAGGGGTACCCCTTAATCATCCAGTTCATTGACGATTGATACTCATCAACCAGCCTTTTTGGGGTCCCCTAACTTGAGAAACCACCACATAGTTGGCATCTATACATAACTAAATAAATAAGTATATATATATATACATATATATATCATCCCCTCTTGTTGTTGCTTATTTTCCCCAGCTATATCTACCATTATTACTGAGTTGTAAGCACGGCCATGTTATGCATCCTTCCCATGTTGCCACAGTCCTTGCGGGGCCTCCCTTCGTCAATCGCTCCTCGGCGGCCCCACGGAACACTGCAGCGGCGGAGAGTCTTTGGAGCAGCTCACCTCAGGGGTGCAGAAGTCATCCTGGGGTCCTGGGTACACCTTGGATGGCTGATAGTTGCACCTTATAGGCAACACACATGACAACATGCGCATATACTCATAGTTGATTAATGTTGATTATATGGGTTCAGATAAATGTTGATTGATGTTGATTAGATCTATTTGTAGCTTGGATAGCCTGTAGTTGATTCTAGCTGCAAGTAGCCAATAGAGTTGTTCCGAAAGCCGCATGGTTTCTTACTGGAAAATCGCGCTGGGAAACTCCTGGAGCTTGGTGGTTGGTTTCCCAGCTCCCAGGAAAATTCTTCCATAAACCAAGTTCTGCTAGTCATGAACCATCCCATCAGCTGAAGCCAATAAATCTTACAACATCCATGGCATTGTTCTTGAACCATTCCTGGTACTGGTTCCAGCTCTCCATGGATTCCAGTTCTCCATCAAAATGGTCACAATGAGGCTGTTCAAACGATTAAACTGGTGATGTCCATGAACGACGTACCACAGATTGTCGCAATGCTTGGCTTCCCTGGGGCTCTGAGATCATGACTGGGGATGACGGGGGGCGGGGACCAGGTACCACCATTGAGTCGTGGACAGACCTCCAGGCTCTGAGACGCCCACCACTCTGAGCTGGTCATCATCGCGGTCCACCGACAAAATGCAGAAGCCGCGACTGGGCACAAAAAACGAAGTCCAAGTCAGTAGGAGGTGAGTAGAACTGATAGTTCATGATGATGATGATGATGATGATGATGATGATGATGATGATGATGATGATTGGTGGTGATTGGTGGTGATGTTTTATGTTTTATTACCCTGGAAGCAGCAATTATACAACCGACCGCATTTGATTGTGATGGTGACATCCACCCAATAGCGTAGTCAGAGTGATTTTATCATGGTGCTTGTAAACTGTTGGGCTTGGGGACACCCTTCGCTTATGATTGTGTCGTGTGAAACAGCAATCATGAAATAGGAAATTATTTGGTAGGGGACGTAAACGTTGAGGCATTTCCCACTTTTCTTCCGTCATATCATTTTGCAATTGTCGACACTTGAGGCCAATGCAACCGTGCTGATTGATGGTGCGCCCCATGGTGCTTTCCGTCTCAGGGACTATGCATGAAGGTTCAGAACAGCTTATGTATAGCAACCAATGGGCAGGTTGAACCAATTGATAGGTGTATGGCTGGCCTTTGGTTCATTGAATGGTCAATTGGTTCATGTTTAGTTGATACCCTCTCGAGATCTAGCAATGGAATATCCACCATTTCCAACAAGCTTCCCAGGGTTTCTCTAGAACATATGTTGATTTTCCGCCCAGCTATGTTAGATTTTAGAGAGCAAGCACTGGTGATTCGCATAGTAAAACCAACCATTTTGGATTTTGGGCTCCAAACTGGCTTGAAAAAACACCCAGCCAATCATCCCACAGCAATGTTTCGGAGATCAGTTGGAGCCAAAGCTGCTACCCGCCAGTTGGGTGAACGGCTCTGAGTGGCTCTGGCTCCCCCTACGGCTCTGCTTGGTGGCTCCGCTCCCCTGGCTCCCCCTACGGCCCTGGCTGCTACGGTGAGGAGAGCACTTCACCGCGCAAACGCAGGAGCGTCCGCCAGCATAGTCCGTGTGCTTGCCGACCACCTGTGAGGCAACGCCGTGGCAATGCCGGCCACCTTTGATGCCCTGGAAGAAGGGCTTGATGAATGGGTTGGTTAAGGGTGTTACAGTTAAGGGTCAGGGTTGGTTAGATTGATTGGTTAGATGGTTGGTTAGATTGATTGGTTAGATGGTTGGTTAGATTGATTGGTTAGATGGTTGGTTAGATTGATTGGTTAGATGGTTGGTTAGATGGATTGGTTAGATGGTTGGTTAGATGGATTGGTTAGATGGTTGGTTAGATTGATTGGTTAGATGGTTGGTTAGATTGATTGGTTAGATGGTTGGTTAGATGGATTGGTTAGATGGTTGGTTAGATTGATTGGTTAGATGGTTGGTTAGATGGATTGGTTAGATGGTTGGTTAGATGGATTGGTTAGATGGTTGGTTAGATGGATTGGTTAGATGGT
>VSDK01011699.1:129402-195552 GCA_009767595.1 Symbiodinium kawagutii | reverse complement strand
CTCCAACGGCTCCAGCCGCTGAGGAGAGCACTTCACCGCGCAAACGCAGGAGCGTCCGCCAGCATAGTCCGTGTGCTTGCCGACCACCTGTGAGGCAACGCCGTGGCAATGCCGGCCACCTTTGATGCCCTGGAAGAAGGGCTTGATGAATGGGTTGGTTAAGGGTGTTACAGTTAAGGGTCAGGGTTGGTTAGATTGATTGGTTAGATGGTTGGTTAGATTGATTGGTTAGATGGTTGGTTAGATTGATTCGTTAGATGGTTGGTTAGATTGATTGGTTAGATGGTTGGTTAGATTGATTGGTTAGATGGTTGGTTAGATTGATTGGTTAGATGGTTGGTTAGATGGATTGGTTAGATGGTTGCTTGGATGGTTGGTTAGATTGATTGGTTAGATGGTTGGTTAGATTGATTGGTTAGATGGTTGGTTAGATTGATTAGTTAGATGGTTGGTTAGATTGATTGGTTAGATGGTTGGTTAGATTGATTGGTTAGATGGTTGGTTAGATTGATTGGTTAGATGGTTGGTTCGATTGATTGGTTAGATGGTTGGTTAGATTGATTGGTTAGATGGTTGGTTAGATTGATTGGTTAGATGGTTGGTTAGATTGATTGGTTAGATGGTTGGTTAGATTGATTGGTTAGATGGTTGGTTAGATTGATTGGTTAGATGGTTGGTTAGATTGATTGGTTAGATGGTTGGTTAGATTGATTGGTTAGATGGTTGGTTAGATGGATTGGTTAGATGGTTGCTTGGATGGTTGGTTAGATTGATTGGTTAGATGGTTGCTTAGATGGTTGATGGCTAGTTGGTTGGTTGCTGGTTGATGAATGATATAGAGGATTGGTCAGTGGCGGGCTATATCAATGGTTACTGGTTGGGTACTGGTTGACGAACAGTAAGAAGTAAGTTAACAGCCTCTGGTTGAACGGTACTGGTAGCAAGTGTGCTTCGGGCAAAGAGTGTTGTAACTTTCACACAGTTTCTGTCGCAGCGCGAAACAAATGGGCAATGGTCACACAAATCCTCGACCAGCTTCCTCACAACCAGGTGACCAGTACTCACAGGCTTGGTCATTAACAATGCCGCTGGACATGGTAATTGGTTCACATTCCATCTCCACCTGCTCCAGGATCTTTTGGGGATCACCACCATGACGGACGTTGCAAGTGGATGGCATGCATGCACGGTAGGCAAAAGGTTAAACCCGATCTTGATTAAGCGAACAGCGACATTTCACTTGGGGTTCCAAGCAAACTTACCAAGTAATTCCGAGTGTATTTACGGAAACCTCTGAAGTTGCTGAAAGTTAACCAGGCAAACTCCCAAGTAGTCGAACAGGGCTGACTGCACCACGATCCATCACATGAGACCGCAATCGCTGCAAGGAACAATTACATCATGTTCATTCTCATGAGACGCTCTCCCTTCTCATACCATGTAATCATTCCTTAACATAATCACACAAGCAAACCATCAACCACGATCACTGGCTCCTTCCATCACCACAGGTCAATCGCACCCATGCCGCCTCGATTCGCCCTGGGACCCAAAAGAGTCGGCCGTACCTCGATAGCACAGCTTCCACGGGGGCACTTGAAAAGCTATGGCAGCGGGGTCCAGGGTCAAGTCACGACCCCAAATAAGCGAAGACCTGGGTGTTAGCCAAGACATGGGTGGCTTCATGGTGTTTCCTGACATGCTGCAAGCAGAATCCGTGGTTTCGATTCAGAACCACACAAATCAGTTTCGGCTGAACATATGTTCCCATTCAAAAATGTATTCAATCATTGGCTCTGAGCCACTAAACAAAAAACTGGGTCAAATTGAGTGACAGCTGGTTCATCTTGTGGCTCCCATGACTGCATCCATTGAAACCATGCAAGAGCAGGGTATCTCATGGCATCTCCTCTGTGACATCCAGTGCCGCCAAGAACCAACCAACCAATGCACATGAGAATTTCTAAATTTCTTAAAATAATCCTCCATTATCCTCCATTCATGACTTTTCACCATATGCCTACGATCCAACATGTGGGGATTGCTCCTGCGGTCACCTTCACCTGTCCGCTTTTCTATTCTTTGGACTGGGGATTGGTAGTTTCTTCATGCCCAACGAAATTGTCAAACAGCACCGTAAGCAAGGACACATGGCCTTGCCATGAAAATGCCGTGTATACTTCAGCCTTGCCATGAAAATGCCGTGTATACTTCAGCAAATCCCTACTTTCTGGGTGGCTGGGGAAGTCCCTGGCAATTCATGTTTGAAAGGAAACCATTCTGAATTCTGCCGGTGTGTGATCCTTGGTCACAGCTTTGCTCCCCCACCCCTAAACCACAAGATTATCGGTTGCAATCACAGCTCTGGACACTTCCATAAACAAATGTGAATAGTGGATCTCATGGGATATCATTGGATCTTCTCTTACCTGAAGCATTCGATCTACCTAACATAGAAGCAACTAACCAACGGGCAGGTCTTGGGATCTTCCCCCACCTGAAGCACTGCTGCTTCTTGTCCATTCGTGGCCTTAAAAAATGGTCATACGCCCATGATTGGGCCTTTATTCCTGCATCAACTAGGATTTAGAACCCATAACCACACAGGGATGGATGACCATGCTCAACGGTTAATTCATAGTTCCCCCTGGAAATATTCCAAACAACTAGTAAGGAGATATGAACTCAACAATGATCACCCCGCAAAAACCTCAGGAAATCGAAGAACAATCATAGAACTATCATAGAACTCTGATCTACTAGAACAAAAAATCATGATCAACCAGCAAGGACTTACTAGAAGAGCTCAACAACGATCAAGCAGGTCTGGTGCGCAAGTACTCAATCTATGCTGTGCCCCCCCCCCCCCGGACGGCCATGGCACCGCTCACCTGGCTTTGACGTTCAGCTCCGAAACCAAATGCCCGGCTGCCTGCTGCTACGTCGACCCGGCACAAGGTCAGAGCCGGTCTTCCATAGTGTTGATTATATAGTATACATATATATATATAAGTATGTATAATATGATGATATAATATATATATATACATATTTTCTTCAACAGATATTATAGAAATATAATAGTTGCAGTGATACTAATACCCGTGACCTTGGCACTTGTATGGTTATAAAGAGTAGCACTGAGTAGTACTGATTGACAATCCTAACAGTGGTCAACCATCACAACCGCCAAAAAAAAGGGCTTCAACTTGCAATTGGAGAAGACTTTGGAGCAAGAGTCTTAGCACACAAGGAAATAGATGACAATACTCTATGGTCTTTGCACCTAAAATGGCTCACTGCTGAGACCAAACAAGTGAATCGCACTCATTCTATCGGACTGCGCCTCTGATATACTTTGAGCCTTTTGCTTCAAGTAATCGGGCAAACTGCCTGCAGCAACCCGTTCCACCAAAGAATGACAATTTTCTTGCACGTGTCATACACACCTGTACATGTACGGGTCATCTGTATAGACATCACTACACAAAATACTTACGTATACTTACGTTATATATGTTTTATCTTTGTGAGATAGCACGTTTCTCAACCCAAAGGATACGTACACTCCATTTCTACATCGAGGTACTTCATACACAAAATACATCGGGAATGAAGCATGTGGACGTATCGCACCAAAGGCAGCTTCGACGTCCACGCGTGCAGACACTGGAATCGCCGAAAAACAGCCACGGGAAATCCGTTCTTTAGTGGTACAAAGGACTAGCAATGAGCCATTGACTATTATTGACCATGATTCGCCATGGTGTTCCATCATGATTCATGACGCATCATCAACAACTCATTGGATGTTGCTATTTTATGGGAAATGCATCAAGTCCTGGAATACAAGAAAAAGATATAGCTGAGATTTCATAATCAGGAGGTGTCAAAGATTGTCAAATGAGCTTCATCTCCTCGCCAGGCTACTGCACCCTGCGCATGCTTTGAATGCCGACAAAATTCACTTGTGGCCAAAGGCACACCGCATTGTGCGGGCCTGATCAACGGATCGGTCTGGGAGCGATTGCTCAAGAAGTCTTCAAAGAATCACGCTTTGAGGACATAAAGCAATCAAATTCAAATGGATTCATCTAAAGTGCAAAGCATACAGTTCCAATGGTACGGTCGTTCAGCGTCAGCTTGTAAGCACTTGCGCAGGCTGTTCCCGATTCGACCGGCCACGACCCACTGCCCAAGTGAAGACCCTGACAGGTGACTTGACGATGGCCAAGGTCCCCCGCCACAGCCTCCGGCGCAGTCGTCGCAAGAGCAACAGCAGGGTTGCCCCTGAGACCCGCAGAGAAAACACCGCAACGGCCAGCACCAACGAGGGAAGTGCTCGAAAGTGCAATCGATTCCACTGACTTCGCATGATAAAGCGAAGGGCACGTCGATCGCGCTGGGCTCGATGTTTTTGTAACTTCTCATATTCTGGGGATCCTTCGCTGGGTTCAACCTCAGTGGTGGAACTCTGTGAGAAGTCCAGTTTGCTGGCCAGCCATATTGCTACTTGCTTCCTCAAAGCCTTGGCATCGCGTGAAGCCAAAAACGTAAACAGTGCGTTCAGATCGATGTCGTATGCCATGCGTCGCAAGCACTGGCCTTCACTGGAACCCAACAAGCCTTCCAGTGGCCGGAACCCGCTGTCTGAGGAAGATGGACTACTGTCTTCGGCGTCCAAAAGAGTCATGTCGCCCGCTGCCTCAACCTGAAGGGGATGGGTGTGGTTGAACCAAAAGCTGTGGGGTGCCAGGTGGGAGAAAACTCAACATGTTATTTGGTTACCATTGAGTCTGGGAGCTTGCTGTTGCCACAGGCTCCAAAATTCAATGCACATTTGTGCTCTGGACAAGGATCGAAATCTCAACAAATACCAAAGATCCTAAGACTAAACATGACTATGGCAGAAAACAACAGAATAGCAAAATTCAAAACACACAGACTCCTACCAAGAAACATTTGCAATCAAACCTCAAACAAAACTGGAAAAAACAACACTGTGGACTGTGCACTGTGTACCGTTGACTACCAGCATGAGACCTGGCCGGCAATTGGATCTGGCAAAACACAACACTGGCTGGCGGTTTCAATCTCAACATGATCATCCCAGGTGAGGACGGAGAGTGCATTTGAATCCACTGGTCCACCGAGCAAGAAATCTGGCCTTCGTAACTGACCAGTGGTTTGGGGCCACTCGGGGGGTTGGCTGGGTTCCCCATATAGGGAGAATCAGCATTCCTGGCTCCGAATTCCTCCCCAATATCAAAGCTTGCTACTATAATCCCCACTAAACTCTTGGATATCACCTTCAGAAAACATTGCTGTTTAACTAGCTTCCATGCAGGACCTCAACCGTAAGAAGGCATCATGAATTGACCACAACTATCCAGTATCATAGCTACCAGTAGTTACAACAACCTTCCGATACATCCAGTTGGGTTCAGAACCGCATATTAGCAGATTATCAGGGTTGATGCTTGATATCAAACCCGAATCGTCAATCGTGACTACTCACGACAAACCATTCGCCATTCACCATCACTAACCACTACTTCACCACCAACTCACACAAACCAACACCCAAATCAAATACAAACCTCAACCAATCCACCAACCAAGCCAAACCACAAACCACCCCACCAACCCCTTCCCAACCCACCCACACCAACCGACCAACCCACGTTGGGAACCAACCAACCAACCCCCACCTGTGAGTCCACCGGTTGTTCCGTGCTCTTCAACAGCTCTTTGAGCTCGGACCACTTCACTTGGCCCGTCTCTGTCAGCACGTTGTTCCGCAGGTTGGCGCGCGCCTCCGCCGTGGAGGGGGACACCAGGCGCCGCAACGTGATGGGCAGCGCCGTGGTGTAGATGTTGAAGTTGGGATCGTAGGCTGATGCGATGCCCTCCAAGGTCACGAAGGTGCGGGTCATCAGCACCACGTAATCCGGGGTCAGCATCAAATATCCTGAGGAGAAGGGAGTATCCCAGGAGCTGAGGATAAGAGTGAGGGAATTAGTTTGGCAATCTGTTGGGGAAACACATGAGAAAACATTGGAAAATATGGCAAAAACATTTGGAATATGGGATGTGTTCAGAATCAAACGTAGGGAAAAAAACAACTTATCAATTAATCAAAGACATGATCTGTTTTAGAATTGAGATATTTCTGAAGGTAGGGGCAAATGCTTGCCCCCAAGGTTATATCCCCAGAAATGGTGATCCAAGCCTAGTTTTTCCCGTTGAACAGCCAATGATTTTTGTTTCAACGCCTGAAGTTGAATGTATCCACAAATAATGGTGCAATTCCCAATCCTGCACTATGTTTTTAATCACTTATTGGATGTGAATTTCAACTATACATACTACATCAACCTAGACGGATCATCTATCAACGCAGAATTTAGCCATCACTGTCCATGATCAATCACTACAGGCCATTATGAGCCATCATCAAATCAGTAACCAACATCTATCATCCGGGATTCAAAAAACTCAACCATCATGAAGCAATAGTACCCATCATTACTCACATTACAATTATATAGAGTAATTAATAATTAACCATCACTTAACTACTATAACATCTACTAACCATCATACTGACACAGTATCCATCATTACACGGATTTGTCACTAATTAACCAGCATTAACCATCATTCACCATGTATCAACACGCGACAACTTCTCACCCCAAATCGACAACCACCGACTCCAAGGCTCGATTGGACAGCCGCTTCAGCGCAGCAGCCATGTCGCCGAAGCGGGTCTGCGCATCCTGATCTCCACCCACTTCGGTGCCCAAAGCCTTCACAAACTCATCGAAGTCACCATCCACCCACAACGGACGGGTGCTGTTGGGTCTCAAATTTCCTCAGCATGACTAGACTCCGGCCGGTTCTTGCACATGGGTAACCTTTGAAATGTAGAATGCTGTGGTGTACAAAGCTGTATATGGTTTCGATGTAACAATTCACAAGACACAAGTACCGTTTACAGCGGTTTCACTTCGATGAGTGTCAGTGTATGTTGATAAGGATGAGCATCGATGAACAATGGCACACAAAGTCAGTAATATTCAGTAATAAGTAAGAGTAAGATGCTCACGTGAATCAGCCCCCATATGTGTTGGTAAAACACCAGCTACATGTGGTAAACCTAGTCATGGTATGTGATGGTTTTCTAGTCTGAATCCACCATTCCCCCTGGCGAAAATCAAAGTTGAAGAATTATCAACCATCATGAGCCATGACAAAACCAATGCTGACCAGCAGCCAACATCGCTATTGAAACAATGACGTACAAACTAACTCTTGAGAAGCATCAAACGCCGGTTGCCATCAGTACTGAACATGCTCAAGCATTGCAGTACCTACCAGGGGGTTTGGCTGGGCTCCCAGATTGTCGACTAGTATTCGCTGTTATCAAACCTCATTAAACTGGGCTCCCGGACTGTCATAACAAGTCCTACATAACTTTCAATATACAGATCATTACTGTAAGTATTTTTTCTTTAGAGTATCAACCATTGTGTATCAGTAACGCTCACTATGAACAATCAACAAACATTTTCAATTGTTAGACACCATTCTGAAACATTATCAGCCATTATTACTCGCCAACACTAACCCATAGCAACCACTACCGTTGACTAGCAAACCATGAACCAGTACTCATCCGTAACCATCATTAGCCAGCATTCGCAATCATCATTAGTGTAGCCATCACTATTGCTATTACTAGGCACATTTGACCATCATTGAACAACGATCATCACGCGCCATGAACAATGATCAACCATTCTAAAGTATCGACTCATGAACCACTACTAAGCATCGTCAAGAACCACCATGAACCCGGAAAATGTTGCCAACTACTGTCATCCATTGCTGACATACCATTCACCAACCATCATCAGTTTACTTTTCGAACGCCTACTAGCCAGGCTAGCCATCTAACCAACCATCTGACCAACCATCTAACCAACCCTCAACCAACCATCCAACCAACCACCTAACCAACCCTTAACCAACCATCCCCCCAGCCCATTCCCAGGGCCTCATGAAACAGCCCAGTCTCGCTTGATGGGATTCGACACGAACTCCACCACCTGGCAGACATGGGTCACGAATCGGCACGATGCGTTGCAATATGGCTATGGGTCAATATTAACTAGCCAACTAATGTGGGATTTCCACCAACAATGATGGGGAAAACAATGGTTACTAGTGGGGGAACCATATTGACTAGCCAATCATGGTGGTTATTAACCAACCAATAATAGGGAAAACAATGGTTAATGATAAGGGAACCAGGGGTACGGGGTTTTGACCCAGAGACATATGGTGGTTTCTCAAGTCAGTTTGGGGTACCTCCAATCATCCAGCCATATAGTCATTTATAGTAATAAACCAGCCATAACTTTGGGGTACCCCATGGCTTGAGAAACCACCATATCATGGTTAATAGCAATGGTTAATAAGTCGATATAAGTCGTATAAGAGTAATGGTTAATTAGACTATCATGGTTAATAGTACTGGTTAATAAGTCGATATAAGTCGTATAATGGTAATGGTTAGTCTATCTGGATAATATGGTTCATATCCGCTTAATATATGTGGTTGATATATGTTTTCATGGATGGTTAAGATTGCTGAATTTGTGAATCAAATGTTGGGGCTAGGGGGTGGGTATGGTTCATATGGATACTGGTGAGTATTGTATGGCTACTAGATGCGTATGTAATGCATGACTGACAATGGTTCTAATGACGGTTGTAGCAATCCATGACAGACCCGTTCTTACAATGGTTCTAATGATGATTCTAAAGAAAGTCAATGATGGCAACAATTGTGATGGTTAACAATGCTCATAGCAATGGTATGAGAATGGTTTCAATGATATTTCATGACGGTCGATGTTCTTTTAATGGTTATAATTATGATAGTCAATAATGCCAACATCACATAGAATCTACCCGGAATATCAATGATGGGATGGTTGTTTAAAAATAAGTGTTGCTAATTATCCCCTATTATTGACCAGCATGAATGGCTATAACATCTTATACCCCCTATCAAACAATCATCACCACCATCCTTACAACCATCTACAACCATCATTACACGGATACTTACCCAACTTACCCATCACAAACATCCTTACCCCATCATAAATCCTAAGCCGCCCCTCCACCAGCGCACGCACCACCCCCTGGACCTGCATGGACTGCGCCAGCGCCGTCCAGTTCTGCGACACCACGCTGCGGATGCCGTCCGCGAAGCCCTCCATGACGCGGGGCGACACGCGATCCATCAGCCCGAAGTCCAAGAAACAGATGCGGCCATCGTGGGTGTATTTCAGGTTACCTGAAAGCAAGGTCAAGGCCAAGGGTGGTGGCCCAGGTGCTGCGTCCAAGTGGGCATGGTGAAAATCGGATGGTTTATGGTGGTGGCCCAGGTGGCTGGTAAAGTTCATGGTGGCAATGATGGTACGGTGAAAGTGATCGTTTGTGATGGATCAACTCCTGGCGAATGGGCGTAAAAACGGCTCAAAGAGAAGGGCAACGATGGTTCATGATAGGGATTGATAAATTCAGGGTGCACTATTCATCCCATTATCATTAACCAATATCAACCCATATCAACCACATCTCAACTCCCACGCTTCACCATCTCCGCAGTTCCCCCCATGGCTCTCCCCCCGTGGGTCCCCCGGGTCCTTCGTGTGGATCCGCATGGACGAAGCCGGTGATCAGCAGCTGCACGAGACACGCCTCGGCGGCCAGGCGCACGGCGCGGCGCCGCAGGTGCTGCGGCAGCTGGGCGAAGTCCAGGCCGTCCTCCCAGGCCGTGGCCAAGACGCGGCAGTTGCCCTTGGGACCCGTGTACTCCTTGGAGGATGCAACGGGGGCAGGGGAGGGGGGAGGGTGATAGGTTGGGGAAGGTGGTGGATGAGGTTATAGTCTGAAGATGAGGTTGTTGGGTGATGTTGGTTCAATTGATGGTTGAAATCATGGTTGATGTCTTGAGGGAGAATTACCACCGTATAGGACAGGTTGAAATTGGATTAAATTGATAGGTTTTGGAGCTGGCCATGATTGGGCATTCCAAGCTATCCTCCAGTTAAAAATAAATGATCCATTGTTGAGCGGAAAACACAAGGTGTTCAGTGAAGTGAAAAAGTCACCAACAACAAGGAAATCATCCAAAACAACCAGCAACCGGCCGCAACCAGCAGCAACCAGCAGCAACTAGGAGACAGGGTGACCCATCAGTCACTTGCATCTAAAGTAAATGTGGGTGTTTTTCAAAATCAAGGCACCACCCAAATCATTCAGTTTATAAATCATTTCCCTCCAAGTCAAAGATCAAGTTTTACTGCGTCTTTTGGAATCGGTGTAAAAGACTGTTATTTACTTGAATAAAACCATGTTTTACTTCAGTGATAATTCATCATGTCTCATTCCTCCTCTTCCCATCTCCTTTTTGACTTGGTTTTCTCGCGAGATCTGGTGGCTCCAAATGGATTTTCATGAGATTTTTCCATGTTTCACAGCGGCAATTCATAATCCTCCACAAATAAAACGGCGCAAGTGCACCAAAAGACATGGCAGGGTGACATTAAAAGGGGTGCCCAAACAGAAAGGGATGCCCAAACAGTAACAGCCAGCGCAGGATGACAATGACAGGGATGCCAAAACAGTAAGAGGCAGCCCAGGATGACAATAAAAGGGATGCCATTACAGCTAGGATGGTTGCACGAGGGGTGCAAAAACATGCACTTTCACCCATGAAACGCGCAGTGTGCCAGCAATGGCAAGCCCAGAAGCCAATCCGAGGCATCTTCTATCTCCCCAGTCTTTTTTTTGATTCTGTTGTGAGACCTTCTATGGTGAGCGGCTGGATGATGATGGCCGCGCTTCCCGGTTTGAGGGGTTGGCCAAGCAGCAAGGCATCCCCGAATCTTAGCACTATTATACTTTGAATCTCACGCACTTGATCTTGGACTTGGAGGAATTATTTCGCTGTAGTTATCATATAACTGAATATGCACTTGATCCTTGACTTGGAAAGATTATGACCAGTCAACCGCCTCTCAGGAAAGAAATACGCAAAGATGATGCGCAAAGGGTTGGCGCCTGGTCTGCATTGTGAAGAGTTGGTGGAATCGTGATGAGGATGGTGGGTGAACAACGGTGGATTTGGGAAAAAGAAATGATCTATATCTAAATGACATCACAATTCATCCTGGCCATGGTTGGAAGCCATCAGAACCCACAGCATCCTTTTCCTTTGGCCACCCGGGCTGTCTTTAGTCTTTCCTGGCACGCACAAGGATGGGAGGCCCATGGAATGGGGAAGGAACCCTAGGCCTGGTTAGGTCCCAGAATCTCGTCTAGGCGCAAATGATTATCCCATGCACTAAAGGTGCAAATGATTATCCCAGCAAGCTGATTATAAATGGATGACAAGGAACATAGCCAAAAGGAGTAGTGGAATTGGTTTATCATGTTATCTCTACGCTAAGCCAAGAATTGATTGAAAGTTACGCAGAATCAACATATGTCAGCTATATGGGACTGATTGCAATTTTTGGCATTAGCCCTTATCATGCTTAGTGGTTAACTTATGAAATAAAACCCTGATACTATTTTCATGATTTTTCATGTTGACGTCTTCTCTGATGGGATTCATTGGACTTACGAAACCTAGGTTCCTGCCCGATCAGGCGCCATGTGAGTTCAGCTTCGCGGGTCCCTTTGCCTCTGCGGGCTTGAACAGAAGAACCTTGAAGAGGGATGGGACGTTCCTGTTCGTGAGGGAATGGATATCTCTCTTTGGAGACACCAGGCTCAACAAAACATGTCAAACAAACCTGTGTTCTTCAGTGAACGTTCTTGAAAAGTGCAAGTGATCAAACATGTTAAAAAAAGGTTGTGTTGGTTCTTGACTGAACTGGTTCTTGATAAGCGCAAATCTGATCAGCATGGTTTGCTCTCACTCTCGAGGACCGTACATTGGGAAAATGGCTCCGGAGTGAAATGCAAGCTGGGAGACGAGGCTGGCCTGTTGACCCATTGCTGACAATGAATTTCTTGCTAAACATTTAGACACAAGAAAAAATATGCACATACTGCATGCAGCTGTGCACGTGCTTGGCATTATCAATGCAAGTTTTGCTGAGGCAAGCCCTATGCGAATGGTTTGGCCTGGCAGAGCAGGCTGGAAGAGTTCTGCAACTTGGATTGCAGACAGACCGAGGGACCAAGCATGAAAAACAGATGTTGCCATTGCGATGACAATTTGGATTGGATGTTGCTCAGTGGAGGCATCATGCGTGCCACCTTGTTAACTTCAGAGGCAGGTGCGATCTATGCCGCTGGTATGCGCTTCCTGCGCCACCACATTCATTGCTTCAAGGTGTCAACCAGGACAGAACCACAAAACTCTTGAGCAAAGCAGCCATCACTGGAAGATGACGCAATTTGTTGAGCATTGTGTGAGGTCATAACTGTCGAGCATTTTGTGGAAGCGCGCGGCTCCTCTGATAGCTGTGCTGGACAGACACGCCCCTGATTGAATGTGCAGCTGGTTTGCTGGTTGCTGAAGCCCAAGATCCACATGTTCCGCCACTTGCTAGAGCGCACCAAGCAGAGGCGATGGAACTCGAGATTCGTGCACGAGACACATGGAGAAATTTCTGTGCAAGGTGGCCACGTTGAGGCCAGGATTCATGTTTGGATGTCTAGACTGACTTTCATGCTTGGATAACACGACTTTCATGCTTGGATGTCACGACTTTCATGCTTGGACGTCACGACTTTCATGCTTGGATGTCACGAAACTCATGCTAGGATGTCATGAATTTCATGCTTGGATGCCATGAATTTCATCCCTGGATCAGGTTGAAATGTGCGAAGAAGAGGATCGCAAGGACTGCTTTTGCTTCATGCAACTTTGCAATGAATTTTCTGAGTGATTTTGTCAGTTTTTTTTTGCTGGCAGCTGTGATTCTTGCAGGACCGATGTGGCAAAGGCATGGCACAGATGACAAAAAAGACTGGTGGGAAAAGGATTCGGAGGAAAGCAGGGTGAGCTCCCGTTAAACACAGGTTGGAGTTGTACTGCGTCTCTTGTGAAAGGCCTAGTTATACCGCGTCTTCGGACTTGCTGGGTTTCTAGATATTTAAAGTATTGTAATGAACCAACTACTGTTGGGGTCCTCTATTTTGAGAAACACCCATGTCTATTTTCTTGATTTCCCCCTGCTCAGAACCGCTCCAGCCCCTTGCCCAATCATCCCCCTTGCGTCTCCGAGTGTCATGCACCCAGTCGGGTGCGGTCACGAAGCCTAACCATCTGTGCTCTCGAACGAAGTCTTCCATGTTGCGACCTTCGTTGTGATAGTCCAACTCCAAAAACACCCCACCGGCAACACCATCTGCGAGCTTGGCAAAGTCGTTGAAGGAGCCAAAGATCCTGACACTCGCGCACACACACACTGTACATGATGCATAATTACGTAATAAACATGGGTTTTGTCGTTAGCATGCGGTGTAGTTTACTAGTGCCATCATGATATACGAGGGCCACATATCTCTACACTACAAATCTGTTGAGATATTGAAGAGAAAACTCTATATGTCCACTGATCAATGGCCTCCTCCTTTTTAAAAACCGAGGGTTGTGTGCGATTTTCCCGCCTTAGTTGGACGCGAGTATGGAGATGCAGCAAGGGCACTTCTATCATCTACCTTTGCTGATTCTATTCCTCTTATGCGCAATCACTGTGGGATTTGCCAACCTGGCTGAACCATCCTTTCTTTTTGCTTGATATCATCGAGCCAGCTAGTGCCAAGCAAAGCGCGAGCGCCAACCGCTGCGGCAGTTGCTGGGATTGAACCGGTGAGACCCATCAACGAAGCTTCCTTTCTCACCGTGTTGAATGCATGCTGGATAAATGCTGCCCCACTGGCTGTCAAGAAAGTCAAACACGGTATAAACATCAAACTACACTATGAAATTCTGAACCAAGGGAACCACCAGCCATCCACAATTGACCCTGTCGTTGGCCTGCGCCGAGCTTCAGTCTTTGCAGTTTCAGAGCCAGGAACCAACAGACCCAATCGCAGGCCACCAATCGTGCCACCCCAGGCCGCATGACTTTCAAGGCAATGTCCTTACCCTCGTGGGTCTTGGCCTTATAAACCTCACGAGGCATCTTGCAGCATCTCAAAGCCAATGGGATTTGGGGCAGTTTGACAGCCACTCACCAGGTCAACCCATCCCTGTAGAGATGCAAATGGAAGGGTTTGAGCATACCCAAGAAGTTGCAGCATATCGCGGCATCTAGTGGCCAGCTTGCACGATGCCCAGCACTGAATTCACGACAAGGAAATCCAGATAACTATGAGTGCTTGAGCAAGCAGTTAATAACTCATGATGGTCATTAATTAGTTAATTTTATAAGGGCTAGTCCTCACTATTGATGACCTACAATCAATCCAGTTAGCCATCATCGACCACCAATTAGTGACGATTGATTGATTCTAAACCCACGGGAGCAAATGAGCGCAAGGGCATTTCAGCGACCCCCAATAGCCCTCTGACCTGGGGAAAACAGAGCAGTACCAGCAGGTTGTTCGGGAATTGACGGAGACCAGGTGCATCCAGGTGATATCATCAGATACCCCTAGGGTTTTGCTTCCACTCAAAATGGGAATTTCTCTCCCCAAACTTCACAACGAGCAAAAACGGCAGCGGGCAGCAACCAAGAAACCTGCCCCAAGGATGCAGAAGCAATGGTGGTGTGCGAGATTTCTTTGAACAGTGGCGCTTCATCACAGTTGAAGCCTTCTGGACACAGACCTGCAGCCGGTTCAGCGTTTCAATACCTTTCTGGGCATATCAAATACCGAGAAAACAAACAATCCTGGGGACAACCAAAGAAAACTAACAGTGTCATTGTCAATTTGCTAGTTTAGATTTTGATGAACAAACGAGCATTAACGAAAACAAGGAATCTTCATTTCTACATAGTTCTCCCTCTTAGGGCACCAGTTCTTTGTGTGGTGTCATGGCTTACCCCATGGCAAGGCATGGGCCAACTGCTGCGCCTGGCGCCAAAGGCCCAGTGTGGTTCAGGTCTTCCAAGATGATGCGATGCCTTGGTGGCCATGGTTTCGTCACGTGGTTTGGTCCATGGCCATGGCTATCAGGTGCTACAAAAACGGGTGAAACCCGTTGCCATGGCTTGCTATCCAGTTGTTACAATGGCTACTATCAGGTCCATGGTTGCTTCACAACGGATACTTTTTTGGGGATTCGAATCATAGTGATGATTCCAGGACGGAATGCCAACTGACCCAGTGCAGGAGTGATTTCATTTTCAAATCGTTCAGTTGGACATATACATCACTTTTTCATCACAAGCTGGTAGGCTGGTCTAATGCAGTGATCCCTCGACAGAAACGATCCACACGAAAACCGTGGGCTTGGATCGTTTAGCTGTAAAGCTCGACGCGAAAGCCCACCTCTGATGGAGTCTCGAAATGGGCTGCATGTTTGTTGCACATTCACTCCTGCTACCACTACTTCTACTTTCACCACTACTACTGGGTGGCACAATCATGATGCTATTGGCTCCAACGATTCCCACTACTATTATTCCTAGCACTCCAAATTATTCACCCGGTTTTTCGGTGGTGAACCGTTGTTAACCATCATTCCGCAACCATTCTGTAAACATTTGAACCATTATCATTAACCATCAACTAACCAAGCATCAAGCACGACTAGTCATCAACAACTGGTCCCCAACTCACCATTCACCAACTCCTCCACTCCTTCACGTTTCGAGCCGCGCGATCTCGTCCAAGAAGGGCTTGGTCTTGGACTGCAAGGATTTCAAGACCTCGGCCGCGTCGTCCCCCACGATGTCTGGGCGTTGAGCCAAGGTCTGACCCACCTGCAGCAAGGTCAGCCGAGAGAGGGTCAGGTGTAGCTTTTGATGGGTAATTGATGGTTGATTCTTGGTTGATGATTGATGGTTGATGGTTACCTGGTTGATGGTTTGATTGTAGCTTTATGTTCTGGCGATGCGAGCAATGAGGTTTAATTCATGGTTGATTGATGGTTGATTAATCGCGAATCAACGCTTCATGATGGTTCATGGGTGGATATTCCTGCAATCTAAAGGTTGATGATGCTGAAGACCCATTTGTCACGTGTCATGGTGTTTGATGATGTCTAGTCATGGCTTAATGGCGCTGTAGTGGTGGTCTATGACGGTTGATGTACTGCCAGCTATTCGATTTTAGTTGTGAACCATCAACACCCATTATTAAGCATCGTTCACCATATTGTTGATTGTGAATCGTCATGGTTAATGATTTTCAATTACCATCACTATTAACCTTATTTTTTAACAACATTATTCACTAATTATTCCCCATTATCAAGCGTTACTCGCTGACTCAACCATTGTCAACCATCATTCTCAACCATTCTCAATCATCATCAAGCAATGATACCCCGTTGCAGGCACGGAAGATTCCAGCTGCAGAGCCGCCACAGCCTTCACGAAGACGGGGCCCAACTTTTGAAGGCTTCCCTTCAGATAGTCACCGCCTCGGCTGCGGACCAAAGAGGTGAAAGGGGTGGGGCCAATGTTGATGAACCAGTGCAGTATTCTATAATGAGGTCACCTCAAAAACATTCAGGTTGACCCCACCGCACTGTACATCCATCAACATGAAGGTGTACCCCAGCTTGATGAGGTCATTGATTCCAGCAAGTATGAACCATCAACTGGTGTGATTTAGTGGATATCATTTGTAACTGATGTTAAACATAACAGGTTGGTGGTCTCAACCCTATAAGAAAATATTAGCTAGGTCTAACACCCAACTATCAACTATCCCTAAATATTTGGAAACATATATTTACAACCACCAAGCATATCATATAAGATCTGTGGCACTTTACCATACTGCCAGCAATCGATCCTCGTATAAACGTCATGCACCTCTGCTCATGATTGATCATCATTATCAATTAATTACCAGGATTGACCCTTGGCCAGTTGGCCAGTGGTCGTGATTTGAACACCACAAACATCCAAAACTTTGATCAAGCTCTCGAAAACCAATGATCCAATAGACTGAGTAACTCATCAGAACATTTAAGCAATAGAGTAGCTTGGGATTCCTCATGGTTCCTCTGGTCATGACTGACAGCGACAAGCTCAAACAGAAAAGCCTTCAACATCTGAGTTCAAGAGATCCCTATGGACGAATCGAAGAACAGCTGACACCGCTGCTGCTCGTCATTGTCCCAAGCCGAGCAGCTCAACGAAACTCCTTGCCCCAGAAGCCCTGCTGGTGATATGCCATGGGTCTCAACCCCCGATCTACCGCATATCCATCATTGCTTGGGGTGCCTCCATGTCTTGGCAAATCTTCTCATCTCAAGAACGTCATTCCCAGATGCTCTCCACATACTTTAGGGCATCCTTGGTTCAATGTTGGCAAGTTTACCATATACAAAGCATCTGGGATCTGGGATTATCAGTACCCCTAAGAACCGATGTCACTATTCAGCCTGGTTCTCTTTCAGCTGTTGCTGCAGCCAAGAAACGGCTGGTTCCCTCCCTGGGGTTCGTCCAAACCTGCCACGCCGGCAGCAGGACTTGCCCGATCTCATAGAATCGCCGCACCAACAAATGCGGCCGGGCGCGAAAGAATCGGAACCTGGAAGCCAGGGAGGAAACCAGCAGACTGGCAGCCATAGTGGTTGATGATTGATGATACCTAGCAATGGGATATTTGGCAGCCATGGCACTTATGTAATCGTTGAGAATGGTTAAGAAGGGTACCGTAAATGATTGAGAATGGATGAAGAAAGGCAGATCAATAATGACAAATGTATACATTAATCTATAAATAATGGTTGGGTTGAGAATATAAGATCCGTACAGTTGTGAACCCGACGCTTTGAAATAAGTAGCTGGTGCTTTTTCCGACATCATTGGTGGCCTGTCAAGAATCTCAGCTGGCCCCCAATCCATCTATTTCTTGGTTTTGCTGGAAAAGGAATACCACCAACCAGTCTTCACTAGCTGAATGGATGAGTAGCGGTCACTAAGGGGATGAGTAGCTATGAGCAGCGGTCAAAAAAGGGAGCGAACCACTAGGACCTTGTCATTGTTGAGAAATCAATCTTTGTGGGGGGACTAATTGGTTGAGGTGTAAGGGATACCCGAGGTACCACTTTATTCTCAGGACTCAGCTTGACATCCCACCCAGCTTCGCCAACTTCCACAGAATCCAGAGCTGCTCTTTGCAAAGCCGCTCAAACATGTACACAACTCCATATCATCTGCTATTCTCTTTGCAACTTGAATGTGAACGTCTCATCCAAACCCAACTAATGCTGCCTTCCTAGATTTCAAGCCCACTTGTTTGCAGAAACAATCAGTAAGTCGAGATGGCAGAATCAATCAAAAGCATGAAACCATGTCTTTCAATCGTCAATCACCAAGCTCTCAGCTTGGATGACAACTTATAACTTGATGTTTCTGCCAAAGTTGAAGTGGACTGCATATCTGTAAGACTTATTGCATTGAGCTTCACAACGGCATCTCGAATCAATCTGAGTAACAATGCAGTTGCACTGAAGCTAGAGATTCTGTTATTCCCATATAGAAATGTAGATATACAAAGCATATTGCACATATATAATGTATGATAATTGCACACTAGAGATCCCAAACTGTATAGAAACATATGTACAACGTTGAAACCTAAGCAACGAGACATCTCTGTAGTGTTTTCAACCACCTGAAACTAGCATGTCAAGGCGCAGTACTTTCAGGCCGGTCTTTTCCGGCCATATCCACTGCATTTGGATCAGCTAGGATCATACAGGGACTTATCCATTGGGCAGAAATATGGGTATCTCAGCCCAACAAACAGGTGCAGTTTAACAGTTCACTTTCTTGGTGAGCAACTCTTCAGGCACAGCCACAGCTGAAGCACAGCTGCCAAGCGGCATCTTGTCTTTCGAAAAGCCACCTTTCAGAAGCTCATCATATTCTCCTAGGAGGGTCTTTCTCAAGCGACTGCCCCGCAACAAAAAGAATGACATACTTGGGATACGACCTGATGACCCTTATCATTAACCATTGTATGATCATCCACTGGTTGGTGGTTTAAGCCGGCCCAAAAACAGTTGTCAATCATCCAGCCATCCCAAACACTGGGGAAAGCAAGAATTGTTTTAAAACACAAACTAGTAATCTAGTAGTTGTTTAGCCATTGGCAATTGCCCCCCCCCTATTGTTCATTCTTACCAACCAGCGCTGTATCTCTCAAAGAACGGCCCAGTCTCTGTCACGCTCTTGCTGTATTTTCCATGCTTCGATCGCAGGGCTCAGTTGCTGTGTTGCATATCTCCTCAGACGTGGATCAACCTGTCCTGGGAAACGGCTCCCTCTAAAACTGGGAGCAGTGAAGGAGTTCGACTCGGCCACCAGGTTTCCCAACAGGTGCAGCCCTAACGCCAGCAACGCCAATTTCCAGAGCCGGCGCCACGGTGAAACCATCAGGATCCGCAGAAAGACATCCGAGGAAGGGATGGAACCATGGCTTCAGCAATATGCTGCAGGTCGAAAGTTGTCAGCTCGATGTTTGCCTCTTCTTTGTCGTACATGGCGATCTGACACTTCAAATTATGGCTGTGGCTCTTTTCCAGTTGGAAGGAGCATGGAAAAGCACATCTTTTGACTATGTTATGTGTGTATACATTTGTACTGTGGCATGCACATATCTTAAATGGAAAGGGGTAATGGGTACTGGTAAACCTTTTTGTTCTTCAACCAGTGGTTGGACATCCCTTTGCAAACGCTTCCATATCTTGAGCCTTGGAGCCTTACAGCATTCCCCCTGTGAATTTTGCAGCAAAATGATCACCTGATCGCCACCCTGTGTAGCCTGCTTTCTCGGAAGGACACTAAAAGTGAGTAGCACGAAGTTGTCTCAAAGTGTCCTGTTTCGAATTGGATTGTTTCATAAGTTTAAACTTTCATAACTCATATCACTCTGCTTGGCTCCTGAGTCAAAGATGTCCCAAGCTTCTATGGCAAAGTTCAGTGGAAGAGCTTCTGCCCAAACCAACTTACATCAGCAACGCCGGCAAAGCCTATCGGCCTTACCCTGTTGGTAAACTTGTTTTGAGCCCCACCAGGATGTTGCAACTGTCAACAGGGCTGAAGGAAAGCACTGAAGTGATCATCGATGAAGAAAGTGGATGAAAGTGGTTGCTGACTCAACATCCCAGCAAAAAAGCGAGGGGGCTGAGTTGCTTCGTATTCAAAACATGTTGAAATGTATAGAATAGGTTAGTATATACGCACACAAAAACCATCTTGAGTTCTTTATACACACTGAAATGTATAGAACATTAAAGGATCAAACAAACAACCAAATCAGCGCGGAAAGCCACTATGACTGGCAGGTAGATCATCAATGGTTCTGATTAAGCTATATACCAGAATGCAACAGCTGGACTCATATTCATGAGTTGTACACGTCTACACCGCTACATCACATTCATGGTTGTCTGGTAAAGATTTCCATCCTAGCAACCGCAGAACAAGCGTGTTGGGATGCTCGTTTCTTGTGGGCCAGGCTTGTGGACTTGCCAAACACCAAACACTGGGGGTCAGCCACGGATGCTTACCCAAAGGTTCGCAATCGTTCAATCTCTTGGATTTGGACTGGCTAAACTGGGCAGGCTTCAAAACTGTTGCTTTCCCCGCAGGTTTGGAGGGTCCCTCCGTGGTACCTTGGTGGAACTTGGCAGATCACCACGTGGTCCCCAGGGTCCCGCGCCCTTCAGTTCTTCGGGATCCTGCAACTTGGCCAACCTGATTCAGGTGGCAAGGCCGGAGAGCGAACCGGTGGGTCCATCCCGGGGAGACAAAGAGATACATCAAGGCTTGCTCCTCACGGGGACTGGGATACTGGTCCCATGACGTCACATGAATGTGATCCTGTTGATGTTCACCAGATACTCAGGTCAGTGATCATCAAACCAGTATCATGATATCATTGATGTTCACTAGATAGTGGTGAATGGTGATGGGATATTCATGTAATGCTGATGATGACGATGAAGCTGGTATCGTTGGTCATGACGCCCGGTATGGCAGGCAAGATGACCCTCCACACAAACAACCGACGGAGCAGGACACGTTTGGAATCGCTGCGTAATTATTTGTGCGGAATAATGGAGAACAAAGTCATTCGCGCTTTCTTAATATGGGTGGCCATTACCCCAACAAACCACCCAGTCACCCAGCCAACAAGCAACCACTCAACCACCCACACGCCCAATCAACCATTGCGTACATCAACAGAACAGTACGAATGGGTAGCTCAAGGAATTGGTCGCTGAGAAACCTGTGAGGATGAGTGGTTCCAATTGGTCAATCATGCCTGGTTAGACCAGTCATTGGTAGCAAAGATCATGATTACTCTAACCGTACCGTGGTTTTGCAAGCCATAGGGGACCCCAAAGTTATGATGGTTTGTTGCTGTAAATGATTAACAAGCTGGATGATTTAGGGGGTACCTCTATTTTGAAAAACCACCATGCCAAAGCATTAATGATACCCATCACGATCGGTTGATCCACTGAACTATGAACCAGTTTGTTATCCATGGTTAATTAATCATTGTGTCAATGGTCTTGAGGCCATTTGACTACCATTTGCTTTGGCCACTCCTGGTCGCTCCAACTGCTGCCCCCTTTAAAAGGCGGTAGGGATACTCCTGGCTCCCATCGTCTGGGCCGTGGCGAAGTTTGGGGTGGATCCACCTTGTGATAGGGCGCTTCTTTGAAGTGATGCTACAAATAGTGGATATTTAATACATGCTAACAAATGAAACATAGTGAACTTGGAGTAGATCAGTACGTGTAACCATGCGCACCATGACTGTATATAGTATATATTAAGTAATATATCCTAACATGACAGATCTTGATATACCCTGTAGATGTGGATCTGTATGAAAGGGCCTGGCCAAGTGAGCATGAATTTTGCCAAGAAACGTACTATCAAATGACCTCCCCTGAGTCAACCATAAGCAACCAAAAAAAACAGCTCACTGTATAAATGATGATTTTTACGGTGTCCCAAACAGGTGTCACCACCCCAAAGCTACTTTCAGTATAAAATGACCCCCAAAACAAATTTTATGTGCAAGAGTCCAACATTCTATAGTGGTACAAACACGGGGGATCCCTGTGGTATATCAGCTCTGGAACACGGCATGAGAATCCCTACATATCCCTACCATGAAACAACCGGGATCCCCCGGTTCAACAGCCTGAAAATGCCCCGGGTTGGATCCTGGCCTGAAGCGTCCCATGGCTATCCGCTTGTCACAGGGTGTGTTCCAACGTTCTAGTTCATCGGCTGTCGATTTGGCGAGTTCATCAGAAAGACATCTGCTTTGAACTTCTGTTCAGCTGTTGATTTGCTCGGTGAATCTTGCGTAGTTCAAGCAAAACAAAACGGTTTCTGCAGAAACTTCATCTCTCAAGGTCCAAACTGTGAAAAATGACTCCAATTTCAATCCTGTGCATCTCCCCAGCTCGGGGATAAAAGCATGCTACTTCCAGCTGAGATCGAGGGCTGGGACCACCTATCAATGTGTTGATTGACTTGGAGCTCACCTCACCTTGTCAGCTCGGGGAAGGCGCGCGTGGAGGTTCGAATGTGCGCTAAGCTGATGAATCAGTTCATCCAGCGCTTCATGGAACTTCCACCTTGCACCCTAAAACGCAGGTAGTCTACCCATATGGTTTTCCCTATAGTTTTGTTGGTTCTCATCCCATATCACTCCCCATGATTGCTGGTTAATATTGACGCCGCATAGCCATGTAACTGTGTCTTGTAGTAGTCTTTTAACTTCCCAGGTAGTTACCGGGATAGTGACCGTCCTTGGTTCCCAATCACCCCGGAGATTTATGACTGTTAATTAATAATGTTCGGACCATTTTTCAGGGGGCTTGGACACGACCCTCTGGCAAATCTCACGCGAGATGGCCGTTACCTCCATGGCCAATCGTGGACCGTGACACCTTTTTCTTGAGCATAATTGGTCGGCCATGTGTTCGGCCTCAGGTGAAACTTTGAGATGACCCTGTCATCTATTGATGAATTCACCAAGACCGGATCAGTCCAAACAGGAAAAAAAATCAACTGTTCGTTCACTGCAAACATCTGTTTGGGTCATCTAGCTCCAAATTCATCACATATCTTCGAGAATTCCGGGAAAATCACTCTCTGTTCCCTGAATCTACAGTGCATTTGCGTGGCTCCGTCATGTTGATCCAGTATCCGGAGCGGACGCCGCCTGTGCGGGTGGCATGGTGTTTCGCTGGTGGGTTGGCCTCGTCGTCTGGGGTTTGCCAACTGCTCCCCCCTCAACTGAAGCAGTGCTCCAAAGGGCCTCTCCAAACTGCCTCTTGGGTCTGCATTCCAGAATTTAGACCACTTGCTGTGGGGCATCGGCTGGTCATCCTTGTTCTCAGGTATCGCTGGCATCGGCTGATGCTTACCATGCCATGACCCATGGTCGCCGCCAGGTGATCTCAGCCCAGCCTTGCGATCTGGTTCCCAATGATCCAGCTTTCCAGCCACGAAGTGACCCACGTTGACCTGGGACTCGTTGCGCCGAAGACTAACCCAGAGTTCCGAATCTCAGAAATCACCTGCAGGTAACTATTGAAAATAGTGGTTCGCCATGAATATAATTGATATTGCTTCAATATGGGTTGATATATCAACCATTGACCAATATCAGTTACCATTACCTTACCATGAAGTTCCATTGACCAACATTTTCAACCAGTCGGTAATCAGCATCATGTGCACTAGGAATACAGTTGATATTGAGTCGATATCAACACATATCAACCATTATCCAAATATAGCACAAAATTACCACATATCAACCACCATCAACCAACCATGAACCAAATCCAGCATTGAATCCCACACATCATATCAACCAATAAATCATAGCATAAAAATTCAGATAATAACCACAATTTAACCATTGAGCATAATCACACCAACCACTCTCATAGTATAAAAAGTCATGTAATAACCCACACAACCACTATTAACCAACCCTTAAACCACCCGTAGTGGACATGAAGCTCCACAGCCATAGCTGGGCCAAGGGGCGCTTCCATCTCTGCCAGTAAGAGTGCCACGGCCATGTTGCAAGCCGTCCTGCAGGCGTGGTGAACAGGTATCTCCCCTTCAATGGCTATGGATTTTATAGGGATTTTATAGGGATTTGAAATGGATCTTGGACGGATTTTATAGGGATTTAATGTGGAAGGATCTCAGAGGGATCTTATCAGGAACAGTAGAAATTAATAGGGAATGGGGGAAGAGCAGGGATTCATGAGGGATGTGGATACCCTGCGATTGCAACGGTGTCATTGTTGTGCTCATGATTTTTGCCGTATCTACTAGTACCAGCTGGTTCAAGTAACGGGTTTTATCTGTCAATGAGGCTTAATGAGGGTGAATGAGATATTCTATATCAATCCGTAATAATCAACAATCTTCAAAGTCAATGGTAGTTGGCAGTTGGCAATGCTTCTGCAAGTTGGTTTCTGTTGGGCGGCTACAGTTAGACAAATGATAACTATAGCTGGGTGGATTCATGAGGAGTTTCTTTGACATGAAGCGAAAAAAACACGCCATGGCGGGCCATGGCGTCAGCTGTTCCCTGAAGGCCTGGATTTCTGTGGAACATCCGGGGGCGACTCATCAGCCTTTGGGCGCACGCGTTTCGTGGCGAATTGCAGAAGCACCGCACCCTGTGCCGCAGCAGGCAGCAGCACGGCGCCGTCCTTCCAAGCACCTTCGTAGCTCAGCCACTTGCCACTGGTCCAGACCTGGGCGTAGCTTCGTCCCATGGACTGGATCCAGCTAGGTCCGAGTACCTACACAACAGCTGCTATGGAACGCATTCATAGATGAATAACTTCAAACAGGCTGCTCTCCTAGTCATGAACTCTAACCACTCTTACCTAGTTCTTAGCATTACACCCCTGAGAATTCCTAAGCGTTTCCAACCCTCATTAACCGCTACAAATCATGCTAAAGCCCCTCTAACAGCCCCAACCAACTAACCAACAACCAACCAACCAACCACCCTACCAACCACCCCACCTACCTACCTACCTACCTACCTACCAACACAACTGGTAGTGCCGGGGACCCCTTCCATCTTGCCAAGGCCGTGCCGTTTGTTGGCCCAAAACTCGCCCTTGTACCTGCAAGCTGAGCAATCTGATGGTGGGCTGCAGTCACCGTCACGTGGGGCCCAACAAACTAGGCCCCCGGAGTCAAATGTTTGGACTCCTGTGCACCAAAACAACAAATAAAATAACAATATCATAAATTACTGATAATTAATGGATAAGATCATTCTTGTTGTTGTAATAAACTACTTGATCATTCTGAATTGATAAGATGAATCGGGAAACCTTACGAAATAAGCACGCAAAGTCGCTGGTGGGTAAAGCTAGAGAATTCAGAGGGAACCTCCTCACCCTTACCAAATAAAATTGACTCAACAGTTGTTTTGCGAGCTGGATGATTGCTTGTGGACAAGGATAAGAAACACTGGTTGGTGGTTTCAACCCCTACGGTATTGCATAGTCATCCAATCAGTTGTTTATAATTGATATAACTGTAAATAATCACAACTAGAAAAAACAAATGTTTCAACCCCCTTGCCAGAACAAATGATGGTCACGTTCCTTTGGGTCACTCCACACCGTCGATCCATTGCATGCAGCCGTAGCCCGACATGCAATCCTGGCGTGTTGAGGATGGACAAACACCCAGGTGAGCTTCAGTGGTTTCGCGAAAACGGTGTACCTCCAGATCATCTATTATAACTCATATCGTATATTTCTTTGATAGTATTAACCACTCATAGTAATATCTATACTATTTATAGTATTCTTATTGATAGTATTATCAATACGGTCATTCACCATTTATAGCATTCATGATTCATATAGTGATAAAACATTCATTTTGAGGGCTTCTCTATTTTGAGAAACCACCATTTGGAAATCCCATGCTCCACTGCCGACGGCGGAACTGGCGTCCTGAACGAACTGACCCCTGTAGACAGAGTTGTCGGTACCTCAGCTGCAGGCTGCACTGCATGGTGGCATGGTGGCATGAAGATCCGATCCATGGCATGATGCGATGCATGGCACCATGACTGGTTGGTGGGTGCTCACCACCCCTACAAGTAGTGGTTACTAGTGGTTAATAATGCTTAATATATAGAATGATTATAATGGCTAATAATGATCATTACTGGTTGGTGGTTGAGCCACCCCTATGAAAAATATGCTTGTCAACAAACCATTTGTTAAGACTTGCTAGGGAAAATCAAACATGTTTGAAACCACCAGCCTGCAATAGTATAGCATGTTGCAAATAATGGCTTTCAATTTGTGCATATTCATGGTTCGTTAATGTTAGTAGTGACTCATAATTCTTGATAACTATTAGTCACTATGATTGGTGGTTAAGGGTGACTTATGCTGATACTACTTGATAATGGCTCGGAGTCGTACTTATAAAACCACACATCATTAACATCAGTATAACATCAGTTAAATGATTGACATATAGACATCACCAGACCCTTGTGAACCATTGATGTGCATTAATCTTTCACCAGCATCTAATCTCTCTCAATGCCCTCGTTGATTTCGAATCTGGGTTGAACCAACGAATCAGTTCACCATCGCCATTGGCACGGCCTCTTTCGAACATGCCAGTGTACCTGGTCACGCCAAGGGGGGTTGCATCTGGATGGCTTTATTCACATTATGATAATGTGTGGGTCTGCCGGTACACCACCCATCCAGTTACAGGATGGCCACAGCCTGACTCCTGAAACTTGGGGCAGTCACAGCTGGCCGCAAGGGTCCATGATTTCTTTACAACAGTATGATGTCATGTTTGTTTCACACCCACTGGGCGTGTTATCAATTACTTTCTGTCTGGATCTTGTCATCTTGGGTATCATGGCTATCACACTGATTATCCCCATGGTGAATTTGACAACGGTGATTTAGTTGAACACCACCATGCTTGAAGTGGTCAAACAAATCAATTGATATCCCGTTCTGCTACCAACGTTCACTGGTTATATCACCTGCTAGTGCTGTTGGGTAGATATCCTAGTGCTGGTGATACCCTGTTCTAAAGTCATCAATGCCCTGGCATCACTGGTCATATCCTCGGTGTTTCGTAGGATGGATCCATAGCCAATTGGCGATTGGATATTAGATCTCCGTCATCAGAATTCCACTTCAATTGCACCCCATCCTCCAGTAGTTGGTGAAGCGGCTCATTGCTCAATGATTGACTTACCAAAAAAATGCGCCAGGGTCCCCGACCAAAAGAAATCCCATGTGCAGTCCCCAACTCGTACCCTGTTTTTGTGCCATTCAATGACCATCGCCAAGCTGTGTTGGGAATCCTAGCTGCTACATCGTGTTGCCCACTATACATATGATTGACCATGGGTTATCCACCAAACATCATAATCACTAGTGGTTGATGCCTACGGCACAGAACCGGTCCTTACCATTATCCCACATGATTCTGCATAACTGACCAAAACAATCCATCATTGGCCATGATAAAGGCCAAAAGGGCTAATAATGGATACAAATCCATGGATACGAAGGAGCCTCGAGTTATGAACCATGAGCCTAGTAATTGACCACTGCTTGCAGCATCTTGCAGCATTCAAGTACCCATCAAGCGCATATCCAAATAATTGTTTCTGTGCTCATTCATGATTTATGAGAGTGAAATTGGTCGTTCATGATGGTCATTGCATGTCATTGCAATCAAGAACATGATCGATCAATGACAATCATTAAAGGTCCATCATCAACCACTTAGTATTCTCCCCTGTGATGGTAGCAATCATTTTCACGAAAATCACCATTGTTTCACTACCCAGCTAAGAACCCCGCCCATGTCATTGCCTAGCACCCAACCATATTACCATAATCATTGGTGATAACCATTTCTTGATCCCGTTGGTTTGCAACCAACTCCCATCACCAACCATGCGGTCAACAATAGCCATGAACCAGACCATGATCATTTTTTGGGTTGATCCCATTGGTTACGGGTACCAACGGTTACCAAACTATCATTGGGTGGTCAAAATACGGCCCAAAAACTGGTGAATTTTCCGAGTAACAATCGCTATGAACTTGGATTGTTAATGGGTACCGCCACAAACCCTCATGATCCACTTGAATGCTCATCCCCAGGGTTCCTAAGTGGTCAATAGCAGTAAAAGGGTTGTAAGCATGATCCCCCTTTTTTAACAAGATTTGTGGTAAATGTCCCGGTGTTATGATTATTGATTCATCACTATGGCTAATAACTTATACAATGAGTGCTGATAAAATATCCACGATGTTCATTTGCCACCAACACCTTAATAGCATCAGAGTGTCCTGGGATTACTTCTCATGAAGGTACCCTCTGGTATTTGAATATGGCAATGGCAAATACACCATAAATGAATCATTTCCAGCCAGGGTTTCGCTATGAAATATATGGTGATTCTCCAGCCAGCCATGATTTATTTGAAAACCAAAAAAGCATCATTAACCATGATTAATATTAATAGTACTATTAACTCTAATTATTTGTTGGTGAATCCCTATCAAATGTACTGTAACCATCCGTAACCACAATAACGCTATGAATTTCAGCACCCAGCTGCATCGATCCCATCGATCCGCCTGGAACCTTCGGGCCAAGTCATAACGCCGTGCCCGTGGCGCATGCCACGGACCTTACTCCGCTGCCAGGTGGCAAACCACCACTGGAACCGTTTTCACCAACGAAAACTAGGGTGAAACTTGGGTGAATCTTGGAGGAACCATGGGTGAAACATGGGTGGAACATGGGGATCCATGGGTGAAACTTGGGGATTGATGGGTGAAACATGAGTGAAGCATATTGATGATCAGCTGCTTAGCTCATGGTGAACTCATGGTCAAAAAACATGGTGACTTGTGGGACTGACTGTTTATGATGGTGATGATGGATGCTGATTTCATGGCGATGCGCCGTCCAGAACTACTGTGACTTTTAGAAACAAGGCTTTGCCGGAGAGACATTCAGCTGTGGCATCACAAGAAAACTACGAGAATTCGAAAGTTTGCATCAGTAGATCACACATCACATTCAGTACCAGCATTCATCCCGCCTCCGTGAGGACACCCGCATCGACGGAAACCATTGAAAACAATCAAAGAATAGAGTAGCAGGTAACTCATGGTAACTCTTATAGAAAAAAACAATGGAACAAACCTTTTTTGGTGTACTGTAATTGGCTGGCCAATTGTACATGGTGGTGAAGCCGGCATCAAATGATGATGGTTGCGAAGCCAACCATTTTGATTGTTGGCTAACATGGGAGGTTCTCAAGATAGGGAACCCGAACATTGGTTGGTTCAGTGCTAGAAATGGCTAATATGGCTGTGGGTCAAAACCCTGTACCCCTGGTTCCCCTATCATTAACCATTGTTTTCCCTATAGTTTGTTGGTTATTATCCCCAATTATTGGTTGGTTAACTGCTTGACCCAGCTCGCCATATTGGATGATTTAGGGGGTCCCCTGTGGTGAGGAACCACCACATTGGTATCCATCAATCGACCACACCTCCCAGGTGCCGGCTCTGAGCAGCCGACATAATGCCCAGTGAACTTGGTACCGTCGGCCCAGTGTTCCTTCCTGGGGGTGAAATCCAACAGCTGCTCTTAACCACAATTAACCATGATGTATGTTGGATAATTGTGGATTCTACTATGGTCAATCGTGGTTAAGTACACATAGAAAATCTACCATTTGGTGCATGTTGAAGGCACTCCTGGTCCAACTGGCTCCCCCTTTGAAGGGCTAGGGCAGGATACCTCCCAACCACCAGCCAGGAACAATACACAAGTCCGTAGGCATATCCATATCTGTGGGATACCCCGCCAAGCACTCCCCACTGATCCGTCAAAGCGGGAGACCAATGACCTTGGGTACGCCTGGTTTTGGGTCTCTCCCAGGAGGATTTAGAGATCGCACACTTCGAGAAATGACACAGGTGCTGAATCCAGAAATGGCAAGGGAAAATGGTCATGCTCAATCATTAGACATCAGCCATTGAGTTGAATTAGACTTGTATAGCCCAATGATTTCATGGTTCTCTCGTCAAATTTGTCACTTGTTATCAATCATCATAGTCATGCTAAAAAGGTCAAAATGCCGTGAATTATAAAGTGATGGCACTATGCTGCCAGCAACGCACGCGGCTTGCCGAGCTTGGCGCACCCTGGTCCATGCCGTTCGTCATTGCACCATTCAGACTCGTGCTTTGTACCGTCCTGCAAGACATCAGTGAAGTAATGAGCCGTGGATTGTTGAGCCTTAAACCAACCAAACTGTCAAATTGAGCTGGATCGGTTGCACCATGTTATAACCAACCGTTTGGTTCATTGGATCTGTTATTGAAAAAACTGGATCTGTTTGTTTTTCCCAAAAGAACTAACAGCTTCATCTGTTACACCGACATCTTTTGATACCTTTGACAGTCTCCAGCCGGTGTCTCCAAGGTCCCAGTATCGGTCCAAACCTTGACCAATCCCCCAAAGCTTTGCAGCGTCCACAAAAACACACACGCATCTCCAACAAAACGTTGCATGAGCAGCGAGAAAATTGTGAGAACTCCTTTTGCAATGGCTCTTCGTACAGATCTGCGTGAATTCCCAGCCGCATATTGTGGCTTCATAACAGATCTGTATGGGTCGCTGTGGGGCATAACTTGTCAGCCATCACCAGTCCATCAGGGTGCCCCTCATCCCGCTCCGGCAGGTGCAAAATGCCGTGTCCATGGCGCATGTGGCGAAGAAAACTTCCTGGCCATTGCCAATGCTCAACAAAAAGCTGGGCCATCCACGAATGCGCGGTGGTTGGTTAATGATCCGTTACATGATGATTGTTGCCTATTGCCTAGGAAGCCCTCATGAACAAAATATCAGAACCAACCATCAAGAATAACCACCGATTGATGACTGGTCTGCCTTGCTTGCTGTTAATTGTGTTCCGACTCCAATTGGTAGCAAGCAGGACTAATCCCAGCTACAAGTCAGTTAGTTCAATTACCCTGGATAACCCGGTCAACAATCAAGACCATGCATCGGGAACATGATCTCTCTCAGATATAGCTGATGCAAATCATTTCTAGCTATCATTCTCGCGATATTCACTACTGGTGGATATTTGAAATTGATTATGGTCTCCAAACATATCCCAAAATACCAGCCAAAAAGTTGTAAAATGACATGATGAACATCCCGACCTGCAAACTCCTGTTATTTTGTAATTTTTCCCGTGTCGGCATGTGGAAAACTGGTCATCCCAGGGGTGAAGTCATCCCACACGTCTGGTGGCGGGGGCTCGCCGAGTTCCTGTTGCTTAAGGACACTTGCCATAATCATCCTGGTTTGCATCAGGGGGGGAACCAATGTCAATTCAATGCCCTATATAACCAATGTCAATCATACAGTTGACCATGATCCATGGAGGTTTGAGGGATAATGGCCAGGGATAGTGGTGCCGTTGTCATGTCCAATGCCGGACGTTACGAAGGCCGTTGGGCGACCAGCTTTGGGGATCATCTCTGGCAGACCTGGCCGGTGAATGATGCTTTAGAGCAGTGAAACCTGTGGAAACCACCAAGAAATGGTGCTTGATGGTGGATTTTTTCCATTGCCTGGTTGGTTTACCAAAGGGAAGTAGTTGCTTCATGTTGCTTCAGCAATGTACCAAGAGAAACGTCAGCGGCACACGAAACAAGACCCGTCCCGTCCTTCGTAGCAGGAGTTGTTTGGGTACAACACTTTCCTGCCACGCAGAAATGCTCTGATCAAATAATCATTCAATTGAGTGGTTATTCAATTCAAAAAATCTTCATGGACGAGCAGAAATACTCCTGGGTACTGAACACATCTTGTTAATTTGGAAATTCATGTATCTGAACATATCCAAGCTGATCAGACTTGACCAAACCTGCGCTGGTGTGACTCCAATCCTCTCGCTGCAACATGTCTGAGTTGCCCATAACCCTCCAGTGGGGGGCGCGCAGCTTCAGCTGCACTATTTGTCTCGTTTCTGGAGCTTGTGTCAGCCTCAGGACGCGAGATCTGTGTTAAAAGAAATGGGGACGACTGGAAATCAATCGATAGCCAAAGCGCTTCAGTCCAGTGATGGTTGCCATCCCTTATCATTATCCATTAACATCCACTAATCATGATTAAGCATTACACCCATCATTAATCTAGTTGATGTCCAAGCATTAACATTTATGAGCCAGCTAATTCACCATTAATCGTGATGAGTCCTGATGAGTAGAAAGTAAACTCAGCTGGAACTGGTGTTGAACTGCGGCCATCCCAAGATTTCCTATCGCGGAGGTGTGCTTGCCCAAGGCATTTTCGGGGCCCCAACCAATAGGCGATGTGGCACAAGTCTATTGAAATCAATAGCAAAAACTGTCCGCGCAACACCCTGGTCCCAATGGATCCGAATATGTTCTTAAATGACTTGGAGGATATCACGGCTGATGGCTGGCTTGCCACTGCCACGACTGCCTTGGTCCCTGAGTGTTTGGCCATGACTCCTCGCTGACGGCTCTTCAGCAGGTAGACCAGGAAGTGGCCCAGGACGTCGCGTTGGGAAGCTGCCGCGCATGCGGAGGGACCCAGGAGTCGTTGACCAAGATCCCAGGGTCCTACTGTGCACACTACACTGGTCATGGTTCAGCCTTCAAACGTCAAACCAAACGGCTTCAAGCGTCAAGCCTTGGCTTCATTGCGTGAACACACACACAGTTTTCATGGTCAGCAGGTAGTCAGCCCAGTGATTCCCGATTAATCAATAAGCCAACCCGTTCAACCATGATTAATCAAGAAGCATCAATATCTTAAATCAGCAAGTGGGGTAATCAACCCCTCTTCACACGTCCCGGAACTGCATTGGGCACCGTTGGTGAAGAGGAAGGAGAAGGACCGCGCTGGCGTGTGTAGAATCAAAGCCTCGGCCACTAACGGCCTAGTGCGCTGAGTTACTCCAGTAGGGAATGTTCAATTAACCAATAATCAACAAATATTTAACCATTATATAGTTATCAATAGTATCAAATGTTAAATTCTATTTATGATATGTTATAATGATTATTTATGATTACAATCATTTCATTGACCATAAACATTTATTGATGAAACATTATATAGTTAACAAACATTTAACCATCGATTAACCAGTAATTAGCCAGTGATTGACCATGAACTAACCATTGCTAATCATGATAATCATGGTTATCAAACATTTACTTTCTTTGTTGTGGATGATGTGATGGAGAATGCCTGTATATATCTAAGAAATCAGCCATGGACGGCTGATGTACTTGTATTTTGATATAAGTTTCTTTTCAGTTGACAAATCATTTGACTAGGGGTGATTCCCATCATCCAGTTGCTTCATTCACTGAGGATCTTTCAATTTGTCAGCCTACAGTAACATTTAGTAATTACATAAATATGTAGATTAACGGCAATACTTTGCTGGGACACTGCACCAACAGCTGCGTGGCACAATCGTACAAGGTTTCAGGGCTGTTCAATGAAATTCATGGGCGTACAAATCAACTTAATGAGCTAGTTCGATGAAAGCCACCATCTTCAAGGCAAAACAACGGACCAAAATTTGGCTCTAGGTCTAGGTCAACACCCCTGGTAGCTTGGCTGTTCACATCAACAGCTCGCGATGTGAAACTGCTGGGATCACTACTGACGAACGTGGATGCGAAAGCTATGTATTATCTCTCCTTTCATCTCCCTTACTCCCTTGATCTGGGTGTTTCTCAAGCCATAGGGGCACCCCCAAGTTATGGCTGTTTCATTACTGTCAATGCTTGCCGGATGATAACTGGGGGTCCCTATAATGTTAGAACCCCCCCATCTCCCTTCATCTGCTCCCTTGCAGCACTTCCGAGGGAAGACCAAAAAACCGTGGCCCGAGCTCGACGGCAAAGCTCCTGGACGGGAAGACTGGAGCGTCGCTGGCGGAACTTCTTGAACTCCAAACTCTCCAAATCCTGCGCTGGTGATGGAGGTAGCTGTTTTCAGCTGATAAGCTGACTAAGTGCTGACGATGCCGACTTGGAGTTGAGTTTTGGGTGTGGAAACACTCCAACAACTGTCCTATCTCATGTCATTTCTACCATGGCTGGTAGTTACTTTGCTTGTGAACCCACTTCCCTTACCCGGAGCATCACATTCCCCCTGCATGCTGAGCAGTGGCTCACAATTCCCATACTTGGATTTCCAGCAACCATGGCTGGAAATTCCGGAATTCATGGTTGGCTAATGATCACTGATCTTGCGGATAGTAAAAATAATGACAAACAATCGCAAAAATATCACTGATAGCAATAACAGTAAAGGGGTGTGCTAGCAAATGATAGCAAATCAAACATCAACCAATTGCTTTTGGTTCAATTTCTTATTATTACTGTTTCTTATGATTACTGGTAGCAATGAGAAACAAACATAAACAAACTACCAAGCAGGGGCAATGAAAAAAACGAGCGACACTGCCGGCCTTGCACAGATCCACCAGATCGTCTAAGGAGATTCCCACCGTACCGTTGCGGCCTGGCCCCGGGGGCTACACAACAGTGATCGATATCCACCCAGGGGATGGGTTGATAATGGCTAATAATTAATAGAGACCATCACCTAGAAGAATGGTTCAACAACTACTATATGGTTGCTTGTTTCTTAAAAATTCTAGACCCAAAGACGGATGGTTTAGTATTCAAAATGATTAATACAAAGGATGATAAGTAGGGAAGCCCCCGATCATTTGAGAAACCACCATATTAGCTGCAAGAATATCAGGAGCACCAATCACCAGGTTCATAGCAATTCCATCTGGTAGCCACCGATCATATGGGTGTTTCTCAAGCCATAGGGGTACCCCTAAATCATCCAGCTTATTAATCATGGCTGGTAGTAACAAACCAACCATAACTTTTGGGGTACCCCCTATGGCTTGAGAAACCATATTGTTGGTATATCCCCTACTATTGTTGCTTATTATTCCCTATTATCAACCACTATCAACCACCTGTTTTGAGAAACCACCATATCATTAAATCTATCCTTGGTGGCTTATAGATCCCTGGTTCCCCTATCATTAACCATTGTTTTCCCTTTAGTTTGTTGGTTATCAACCACAATTATTGGTTGATTAATATTGACCCATAGGCCAAGAGCCCTATCAATAACACTTGACTATGGTTGCTCACCAGCACCAGTAGCTGAGATGCGGCACTTCAGACCGCAAACTCAATTGCACAGTCAGGGGAGCCCTCAGGGCCAAACGCACGGGGTGGCCTACCCTCAAGAGGCTATGATCAATATTAACCAACCAACTAAGGGGGATTTCCACCAACAACAATAGGGAAAACAATGGTTAATGATAGGGGAACCACGGGTACGGGGTTTTGACCCACTGCCAAGAAACATCCAAATACGCTTGTTTGGTACTGATCATTTACCATCAATGATGAGAAGTGGATGTTGATATAAACGTGGATGTTGATAATAAATGATGATGAATCATCATGATGAACAATGATTCGTGAGAGCGTTGATTACGTTTCATGATGGCAGCTGTTGGTTTGAGTTTGGGACTCACGCCGACAAAACTAGCGCGCGTATGGGACGTGCAGGCACGCACCCTTGCACACACCCTTGCACACACACACACACAAACACACTTGCGCGCGCACACACACACACTGATACCTTCACTACGATTTGCTACTTTCACTGCCAAATGCTGTGATGAGTCTCAACCCGGGTAAAAACAGGGACCGCACAAAAGGTGATATAAAGGAAGTCTTGATATGAAGTCCTTGCGACTCTGCTTCCTTTCTGGGTCACTAACACATCACCAGTTATAACAATGATACTGGTGATCACACGTCAAATCAACAAGTGCAATAGGAATGTTGGCAATAGAAAATCAAACAAAAGGGACGGTGCTTCAGAATGATTCCGAATCAGGCATAGGACTGGACATGTGCGTTGACATAGACTCATAACATGTGATATGACATCATTTGTTCTGATGTACCTTTTGGCCTGATGTCCGGCGTGTATACTGCCACATGCTTCGGCCAATGTCCTGAGATATGGGGGGGGGTTCTCAATATAGGGAACCCCCAAATCATCAAATATGAACCATTTATGGTAATCAGCCAACCATTGTTGGGGTCCCCAGCTTTGAGAAACACCTATATGTTCTTTGACATTTCAAGTCACACACCTACATTCAGGTATGTATTCTGGCACATGAGATTGATGCCAGCACAACAGTCTGCAGGATTGCCGGAGGCAGTGAGATTCTCGCCAGTGGGACATAGCACCGGTGGAACCCATCCCTTTGCCGTGGTCTCATGCAGAAACAACACCAGCTACACCAGAAAGAGCCGCTAGGAGGCCCAACCTTGATGCACTTCCACCATCATATTCCTGGCAGGACTGGATCTCAGCGACCTGTTGTTCTAATGGGGCTTTTGTCGAGACAATATTTACCAATGCTGATGATCAACATGTTTCAGTGAACTAAGCACGTTGCGCCTAATCATCCTGGCCATGGATGGAACAAATGAAATAGTTCCAAACACCAAGTTAAGCTTTGTTTCCCGATTTTTGAGAAGCTAAGTGACTAGCAAATCCAGAACTGCTTTCACAATTGAACTAGTGCTGGGCACCGATTTCAAACACATTCCGTCTGCAACCGGAAAATCTTAAAGCGGTCGTATTCTCCTCTCGTCCAAGTTGACAAGACTGGTGTATTCCAAAAATACCACCAGCTGACAGGTACCCATAAGACAGGTGCCCAAGTTGATCGAACAACTCAATTGGGTATGTGTGTTGGGATGTTGACAAGTCATTGACACAAACACTACGCATGCACACATGAAAAAATCAGGTTGCCTCCATGAATGGTGATATGTATCCCCAACATCAGTGGTTTCTGTAAGATTTTAGCACAAGACAATTAAAGCAAAAAGCTACATTTATGAACCATTCTCAGCTATCAACTTCAACCATTATATCATGATATATCATGATTAATTACTAACCATCATTCATTTTAACATTATTCCTACTAACCAAAGGATGACTTCTTGAGGATCCACACGGATTTCTGCTCAGCATCAAATTCTCCAGATCCCCTCCGACCACGACCCCGCGAAATCAAGTCCTGCTATCGACGTGGACACGTCGCTCGTATGGCTTTCCATTGGTTGCAATCTGCGGCGCGGCACTTGAGGCCGTGGCTACTGTGGGTTCAAACAGGGCTGGGGCAACGACTTTGGAATCTCTCAGTCATGGACGAGTCCACATGAGATGATATAAGATGACATGACGTTTCAATTTCAAGCCCAATATGCTGTCCTTCAAAGTAGAGACCTTCCCTTTTCGTCGAGGAAAACCATTGCAAAAATTACAAAAACAAGTGGGTACTCTTGTTCAGATATATTCACATCCACTCAAATTTTGGCTGGGTGGTATTGACCCACCCTGATTTCATTGCGTACCTAGCAGCTAGATTTTGCTGGTGCCGCAAATAAATCCCGCGTCGAAGAAATAGCCATCCGTTCCCTTGCTGAACATCCAGCAACTGGTTCGCCCCAACAATCTGCTCGCCATTTCAAATCTGAAATCACCAGCCAGCATGTGCACCTTCCCCAGTTTCTGGGCTGTGACAGGACTGTTGCAACATGAATGATTTACCTTCCAGGGTTGAACCACAGGAGTCACCCCCTGTGTCATCCTCAGTGCTTGCAGAGAACCGATTTCGACATATTTCAACTCTATTCGTGGTGATCGAGTTCCCTCTGTCAACATTATAGCTTCGCCATTCTAGATCATTTCCTAATAGAGTCGTCTATAAAGTCCGTAAATAATTTGGTCTAGGTATAGATGTCATTTGCAACCATTCATGTTTGGAGACTTCCATCACTGCTCAAAGCCTGTTCATCGAAAGCGGTGCCATGCGGTGCCTTTGTGCAAGTGATGCCATCCTTCTCCAGGACATGAGACCATCGACGGAGCCAAACATCATCCAGTCCAGAAATGTCCTGCACCAAAACTAGCGCTGCTGCCATTTGGTTAGGCTCCTGGTAGCTTCTGGGCTCGCTCCCCCTTTAGAGGGCCATCCCCTGGCTCCTGGCCTTGCTCCCTCCCCACCACCAGCCAGGTTGAGGTTCCTCTTGATGTGCCGGTTGATGTTGCTCTGTCTGTTATTCTTCTTGTCAATGCAGTTCTTACAATCCTCGTTGGTCTCGTTGGTGCATGTTGGTGCTATTTGTTGATGTTGTTGATGTCGTCAAGTCCAACGTCCAATGCATTAAATTTACGTACATATCATAAAAGATACCTCATCATGCCATGTCAAAATATATTCCTGTGATGTAAAATCTGATATCGAAGTCTACCATCTCAGACCTTGTTGGGAATGGCAATCCACACCTCGGACATTGAGCTTCACCATGTGCCAACCCAGAACGGCATCAAGTTACAATGGGACCCCGGGGCCGGTCCTGGTGAAGAATGCTCTCCCTTGCTCCTTCAAGGCTTTAGACGGAATGCTATGCTCTCTGGATACTACGGCAGGTGGGCAATCTTTGCATGGGAGAATTCCTATGAAAATTCCTCACATGGGCTTGGAACCATCACCATCATTGATACCTCGTCGGCATCCTTACATTTCTATTCACTGGTGGCTATGGGTCAAACACTTAATCAACTTTAATCAACCAATTTCATAGGGCCTTCTAACCAACAATCACAAGGAAATCAATGGTTAATGATAGGAACCAGGGGCACAGGGTTGGACCCACTGCCTGGTCACAACGTCCAAGAATAGGACCCACAGGATACAAAGCGGATAATACCATTTCCAGTGGCTACAGTGACCATAAATATCGGCGACAAGCATGATTGACCCGCATCAGAAATCAATGCCATATTAACAAATATCAACCATGATAGTTGGTTGATTGAAACCATTATTAACATACACAACTGATATCAGTTGATGATAAGATTGTTCACAATTATATAATTAGTCTAATTGTCGACAATATCAACCAGTAGTTCGCACGCATAGAGTGGTTAAATATCAGCCATTGATAGTTAACAATATCAACCACTAGTAGTAAACAACCTCAGTGTCCATGACATTTTTCAAGCGCCCAGCCGGAAGGGGTTTGGTAGATCCAGCTGGTGGTGAATAATGGTGGCTAAGAATGCTAGCAACGGTTGCAAAAACCTTGATTTTATAGCCACCATTGAGGTTATCAAGCTTAACATGACTAATCAACTAATTTATATAAAATCAAGGTTGCTGTAACCGTTAGTTATATAATCAAGGGTGATGACATTGGTTCAAGGACGCTGACTAATGATGGTGTACGATTTGATGGTGAATGGTAGTTAGTCATGGTTAATCATGGCTGACAAACGGGTTTACAACCACTTAGCAGTCAACAAACATCAACACTATCAACAGAACAAGAGATCCGGCTGCGTCACAATCGCAAATCAGCAGCTGTATGTCGATTAACAAGCCAGTGATGGTTCATGATGATTCCTATCAAGCCTCTTATCAACTAGCTAGTTCCATATTATCAATAGTGATTCGTCAGTCAATGGTCATAATTCATGGTCAATGGTTCACCACCAACAATCATATCCAATCATCCTATCCAAAATGGTGGTTCAAAGTGGTGGTTCAATCAACCACGGTTCATCACCCGGTGGTGCCACCCACCGGCACTGCGTCTCCTGGCTCAACTCTGCTGGCAGATTTCTGAAACTGGCGCGACGCAGGCCCCACAATGAATGGGAGCACAGGATGGAGGTGGTATATGCTTGGCTCTGCTGGTTGAGCCACCATCCTCATGGTCAAGCATGGTTGACCACCAGACATGGTTGGCCCCCTAGTACTCATCTTGCATGAGCGCTGGTTTTCATCATGATTGATGACTCGTTGATGGTTCATCCTCATGTTTTAATCGAAGAACAGAAGAAAGCAAATCAGCTCAGTCCCCAAACATACACTGATCAATTGGGTGAGAACCTGATAGAGTGGAAGATTAAATCAAAATGACGCCAACTAACAACGTCTACCATCTGGTTTCACCACTCCCTGTAGCTCTTTAGCTCCCCCTTTAAAGGGATTTAGGGATACCCCTGGCTCCTTAGCTCCCTGAGAATCACCAGCTAGACGTAGTAATGTAAACCAGAAAAACACGTAATCGGCCCATGCTCAGCCCATGGCTGTTGGTCCAACAGGTGGGTCGTCCAAACTTCGGACTAACGGGAAACCGCCACTGGGGAATGCTCCCCCAGTTTCCACGATGAACAATGAACAGTGGTACTGGTTATATCTGGAAAATATCAATTCATGGACAAACCACCCCAAATATAGGGACAAATGCGAAAGGTCAAAACCACCACCTGGCGCAGTACAGCCTGCAAGCAGAAACAACTCGTGGTTTCACCCCTGCTGCCAGAGGCACAAGAATAAGGTGTTCATCCTGTGAAGTTGAATCACAAGCTACACGATACAATTGCTGGCGGTTTGTGAAGCGGGTCTCCCATGACTTACATAATTTGATTGGTCATTCTGCAGTGAAGGAAACCATGGGGTTACATCACTCTGGAGAGCTCCTGGCATCGCTCCCCCTTTAAAGGGACGGCTTTGGATACCCTGAACAGCTCCAAATCAGTCCCTGCCACCAACCAATCGCCAAAGCCACCAGTCGATTCAGCAAAGACCTCGGGTCGCATCAAAAAAGCATCCAATACACAGGGTCTGTAATTATCATTATCATTCTTACTATCATGATTATTGTGATGATTTATTCTATTACCATCATATTTATCAATCATATTATCACTATATCTATCATTATTACTTATTATTATCTATCATTATATTGTCACTATTATTGTTGTCATTAACATTCTCATCCGCTGTGACGAGGTACGTGCTCGCTGTTAAGCAAAATTAAACGCGAACTCAAAATGACTAAAAATCCATCCCATGAAAACCTGAATCCATCGCATTTCCAAGGTCCGTGCAGTTTTTCCTCCTTGCATTCGGTCTCCTAGCAGGGTCATGGCAGTAGCGCTGCCGGGTGATTTCCATGTTATTGTTCATCATCATGAAGTATTTATGACACAACTATAGAACACAAAGAGCTTCATAAACCAACACCACCAAGTCACCATAATGGATTTGCTTCTGGGAACTAAAGGCGCACAGCACACTATCTAATGCCGATCGCTTTGTATGAGTACAGTAACTACTAACACAAGCAGCTTCTAGTGATCCGCTAACCAAAGTGTTCCAATAACTATGGATGGCCATCACCCTAGGGTTACCGATCATTACTGTTGGCTATTGTTGGCTATCAAGAATCCTTATCATGCCATATCATGCCCTTTTATTGACCACCATTGCTTGAATAGGTAACCATTCCTAACCATTCACCAACCATCATCAACCGTCATCGACCATCATCAACCATCATCAACCATCAACGAACCATCATCAACTATCATCAACCATCAAACAACCATCATCAACCAGCATCAACTGTCATCAACCATCAAATAACCATCACTAACATCAATTAACCATCAATTAACCATTATACTAAACCATTGGTTAGCCGTCATCTACCGTCATCTACCGTCATTTAACCACCACGGCCACTATCGCTGCTTGTTCCAGGGACCTTGTTGCGCTGCTGCTTGGCCAGCTCATGAGCGCTCGAGGGAAGATCCTGGGAGTGAGCTGGGGAATGGTTCATGAACGGCTTAGCAATGGTTCATGACTGGCTATGGGTCAAGGCTTTAACCAACCAATTTCATGGGGGTTAATAACCAACAATAATAAGGAAACCAATGGTTAATGATAGGGGAACCAGGGGGACTAAGGGTTTTGACCCACTGCCGACTGGTTAACTGGTGGTTTCTCAAAATAGGGGGCCCCCTCAGTTATCATCCATTATCCAATTTTTTGGTAAAAAAACAACCATTTTGGGGGTACCCCTATTTTGCAAAACCACCTAATGATGGCTGATTATGGTTAAGTCAAGGCCAAGTAATGGTTAAATGATGGTTAATTGCTGGTGAATTACAGTCATGGTTGATTGTTCAGTACTGGTTATAGCTGATGGTTATAATTGCTGGTTATAATGCATGTTCGTGACTGGTTAAACAATGGTTGATGGTGGGTGATTCACTTTTCAGTAATCGTGAACAAACAATGAATGATTTTCAACTAATGGTTGATGGTGAACAAAGTGTTGTGTTGGATACTGGCTATGATAAATATCTATATTGGTTAATTCACCGTTTCTGATGGTGGATTTATGGTTATCCCATCCCATCAGGAAACCAACAACCTATAGTATGGTGATTAGTGGATGTAGTCGGATCATTAGCGCTTGGGGTTTTTAACGAATAGATTGATAAATAGGCTTATTGCAAGGGAAAGCTATTATAGTTAATGCATAGTCGGATATCAAGGAGCACCTGCTTAATTCCCTGCTGAAATTTGGGCGTAGATCCTGCTGGACAATCAACACGTGCTTTTTGGGAATATCCACGGAAAATATAAAGACGTGATGTCCACACTCAACATCACTCAACACCTTCCTAAGGCAAAGGAGTCTTGGGCTGTCTGAAACTCTTGTTGTTGCTGGCAAACAATCCCTGCTATGGTGCAGCATCTGTGGCGCGTCAAAGCAGGGATGGACTTTACATGTCTCTGGTCATCTGAGAAAAAATATCAGCATCTAGAAGCTTTGTTGCTGCAGTGCGGGTCACCATATTTGTTGGCTCCACGGATGCACCACTGCTACTGCTCGTCTGCTCGGTGGCTGGCTTCTTCCACTGTCCGCTGTCGAGTGGTGGAGCAGCGCAGCACCCTTGGGAGTGACGGCGGCAGCCAACGATGAAAGATTGGTTCTTCAGGATTTCCAGTGACTATAGCAGTGATTCTTATAATTGGTGAGAGTGGTAGAGCTAATTGGTGAGTCTGACTAGCAGGGTTTCTAGCGACTAGCAGCGGGTAATGCTCGTTAAATAATGCATAGCGATTCTTATTAGTGGTAGAGCTATTACCATTTTTTGGTTCTTGGTGATGCTGGTGGTGGATAAGTAGCCACTTCATGCCATTTCAACAGTGAGTAGAGATCGAGCAGCGGATAAGCAGCTTCCAGTCGCGACGATGATGCTTCCACTTCCAGCTGCAAGTAGAACCCTCTGAATGAAACATCCATAGATCCATAACTACCGCACACTTGATGATAGATCACAAGCTATTTGCGGTTAAACTGTCGGTGATTGATTAACACATGGCTTCACCATTGACATGTTGGGATCCCGTTGATCGTTCAGCATGGTTCAAGTGGAAACTGGCAACATCCACTGGTGTTGACCAATGTCCATGGAGTGGAATCCTTTCCTCCCTCCTGTTACAGTAAGCCTCTGGCGATGAATGCTGAGCGATCAAAGCGTCCAAATCAGATCGGTGCCTTGCGAAACAGGGAGGATAGGGAGGGGGGTGGTGCCACGAGATGTGTTGGATCAAAATTGCGATCAAACATATCCAATACCGATTTGTTTTCATTTTTCTATTTGTCGCATTTATGCTAGATAGATGATATATCATGATATATCGATCCGTACATCCCCTCGAAATCTAAAACTAACCGACCTCGGATCAGGGCTCAATTCTTCGACTACACTTGATCTGTTTCTGTTCATGGCCACGATCACAAAACCGAGCACACTGAGAGATCCCCAATCCCATGATCTTAATCAAACATCAGTAGCCCAAACAATTCAAGTTCATGAATCTAGATGGTTCATTCCACTTAGCCAATTCACCAAGTTTTTCCTGGGAATATGCAATCATTTGATTTTTGTGGGTTAGGTATGGTTAGGTATTATCATCCCTTCTGTTACACAGAACTGTGGCTGGCAGTTTACCATCATCTACTTGTATCGGTGTAGCAACTGCACCACCTGACCCCTTCCAGTTGCTTCGCTCCACATGGCATCCGAGCGCTGCCTCTCGTAATTCGCTTCAATGGACATGTCTGAATCCTGAGAGCAGGGTCGAAAACCTTCACCGGCACCTAGGTTCTCATGGAGAGCTATGAGCTGTTGTACTTATGCTGGAATGGTTCTAGCCATTCCAGTAGGCTCTGAGCCATCGGGTATAGGTGGTCATCCAGCTGCGGAATAGTTTTGACTTGTCTAGTCATCAGCTTTCAACGGATTGCGCTATGGCCCTTGTGATAAATACCGCGCCCTCTTGAGGGGTAGCACAGCAACTGCTCGTCATGTGGCAGTTGCCGTGTGATACCCAAGCGTGCCGTTGGTGAAGGGGTGTTTTGTACGCAATAAAACCTGGTATTTCGCATCGACCATCCAGTAGAACAAACAACCAAGATAGACTTGGGGTGCGCAGTGCTGAGGAAGTAAGGTTCTTCGTCCCATTTTTGCAGCTGCAGCTGGTTGGTGGGTCTGCTTCCATCGCCACCACAAAACATGCCTAACAGGCTGATGTTTGGCAGGGACATCATTGAATCTTGGATACCTTTCTTGGATATGGGCGGCACCAGAGGTTAACACCCCAGATATGAACGACTAAGTCTGAGGCGGGATGCTCACCTTCCTTTTTTGTGTCATCGGTAAGAGTAACCCATGGCCACAAACCTTGTTGCCGGGCCCGCGAACATCGTTGCATGCCTTTGACCGTCAAACATCGATCTCGAGTCAGGGTCTCATCTGCAGGCATTTAAGCAACCAACCCGGCAGCTAACGAATCAACCAACCAAATCAAAACAAACCAATCAAGCCTAATCAAGCAACTCACCAATCAAATCAACTCAACCAAACCATTCAAATCCTCCTGGAAATTGATCCCTTCGCCTCGCCGGATTCCGAGGCATCGTCACTTGCCTGGCGCAAACAAGGTGTAGCACTCCCAACCAAGGCGTGGTTGGATTGGACAACAAGATCCGGAGATCAGGTGGGTTGATGATTGATGCTCCATGCATGGTATGTTTGCGAGCATTTGCCTGGAAAATGACCCAAATGTACAGGTAAACTTAGCATAAATGGAGCATCTGGGCTAATAATGATGGCAAATAACCAGTGGCGGTTGATAATTGATTATGCATGGGAAACTAGATGGTATTCATGATGAGACAGTCATGTTGATTAATCAGGATCGTAATCATCAATCATGATCGATAATGATGCATAATGATCGATAATTTTTGATACAGATTGTTAGTGGTTGATGATGACTGACTGATGATGTTCAATATTGATTAATCAACAACAATGATCATGGTTCATTAATACTGATAATTAATGATAAAGTGCATGTTTGATTATTTTTCATTAATTAATGAACATTAATGAACTATGATCACTTTTGTTACTTATAGATTTAGAATGGTCAAATCTGAAACTAAGAGTAGTGATCATACTTCATTGATGCTGGTGAAATGGTCAATCCGTAGTGAAATGATGCTGAGTGAAATGTTTATGCAGTTGTTAGCGATCCATAGTAATCCTCTGTGAGACAAGAATGTTCAGGATTTCCTGGTGCAAATGTTAGTAAGGAGTACTGTGGATTACTAGCAACTATGGCGCTGCTTCTTTTGGTCGAATCAAAAAATCAATAGATTTTGAATCCTGCAGTTGTTGGTAATCCTGCAGTTGTTAGTACTCTGTTGGTCAAAGCAAAAAATCTGTTCCACGCGCCGACACCAACAAATTGCAGCAGCTCTTCCGGTCCTCACCACGGGCAGTTTCGCCCGGCAGCTTGTCGGGCGGCGGCCTCGACCGCATCAGGGACTCACCGGGTTGCGTGGAACATCTGAATCCAAGTTATTCCAGTAGTACTTCAACGATAACCGGCAGATATAAGCAGCTATTGGAATAACTTGGAATAAATTTGGAAGTATCAATTCCAACCATCCCAAAATTGCCGAAACGGAAACCAGCAGACCAAACGAGGATGATCGAGGATGTGTTCATTTCAGGATGCTTCATTTTTCTGAAAAACGCAAGGATGCCTCTTTTATTTTCTTGGTGTTTCACCCAAGACTTCACCAAGTTCGCATGGGACGACCTTCGGTCCATGTGCTGGGTTCCACCGTGCTTAGTATGGCGGTTCCGAGGCTTTTATGGTGAAACCGGTTTCGGGATTCTCCAAGAGTACATCAAGTGGTTGGTGTCATGCTCTGCAGGAACCGCAAACCATTTCAAATAGCACTTAATGGTGCACGATTGTTAATAATGGTTAAGTACCAATGGGTAGCAATGGTTACTAATAATGGTGGTGAATGATTGCACATAATATGGTTAGTTTATTTCAAAGTAAACAACATAACCACTTGAATGGGCCAGAGCAAGTCTGCATAGCCTGTCACTCCTCCATGTGCGTATGTCCGTAAATACTGGGATGAGTACGCAATTAGAAGATGCGCAGACGCACGGTTTTGTGTCACACACATGTCCAGTGTCCAAGCCATTAGGAACCCCCACGCTGATGCCACCCAAAATTGATCTGGTTGAGAAGGGGAAAGCCAGCTATGTTCGGAATTTACTGTACACCTTGATGAAAACAGCCATATACACCCATGCTTCAGACGTGTCCCACTGGCGATTGGACGGTGAGAATTGTTGTACGCCAGGGAAGGCGACCTTGGTGGCAAGGGATTGGCTTAGCCGTAGCCCCTGAGCAATTGATGTGATTACAGTATATAATAAGAATGATGAACATCAGTACATATATATATATATATATAGTATTTAAATGAATGATTAGTTATGCACCTCAGACTTATGTCAAATTCATACAACGCTGGTGATTGCGGGGATTGATGTTTCACCAACACATAAGAAGCACCGCATTCTCGATCACCATTTCGACTTTACCGGCTTCGCAACTGGGCGAGCAGGAAAATGCTGCGAGAAAAACGCCTGCTCTGTGAACTCAGCCCGACTGTTGTGCTGAAACACAACGGCTTTGCCGGGATTTTGACAACGTTTTGAAGGGGTGTCATTAGTGTCATTCCGAAATGATATAAACATTGTGCGTTGGGTGTATGGTATCTTTCATCAAGGACACAGTTTTTACCACGGGAGCCAGAACTTTGGTGTCATCACGACCCAGAAAACGTTACAGCATATCACAACAATATTTCTGATTGTAATCCTCCAATGTCATGTAAGGATGGTAGGATGCAAAATGGTGGCACACGACTTTCTTTGCTTCAGTGCCTTAGTCATTGCATGGTATGGCTCATGGTGTGCCTATGAACGGTTGAATGTCCATGTTTTTGTTGTTTTCCGAGCTGCTCGCTCTTGCACCACTTTGGATGGCTAGCTGCGCAACGCTACAGCGATTCTCAGGGAAGCAGCGGGATTTTGCAACCGCGCTGAAAACGGGGTGGCTTCCCGAAAGGGGGTACTGTACCCCAGTGTTGATTTCCTTCCTGAAGTGAGGCTGACGCCATCTGACGCCCGTGAATTTCGCAGTGTTTGTAAGACTACTTTCAACAGCAAAAGATAGCAGTGGCAATGGCATTTCTGATGATACTCAACTTTCCAAATTGCCAGCTGCCATCCGGTCAACAACGTTGTGTCCATGTTTGGGGTGTGCCATCACTCCCTACGAAGCCGCTGGCTGACAGTGCCAAATGGACTCGAGCCTTGCTCGCCTTGCTCACACGTGGAAATCTCCTCCGGTGTGCAAAGGTTGCTGCAAGCCTGGGCAGCTTCGGCTTCATGATTCCAGTGCCCAGCTACTAGCAGCTACTGCTGATGCTTAGCAGCATGGCCAAGGTCATGCGACTCATGAGAAAAGCCAACACTCCCAACTCACCACCGGTTAGCCGTGATCCCCAGCACCCAGTGTCTGAAGCGGTGGTTCAATGGTTTCGGGTTGCCATCAGTGGTTCATCACCCGCGTAGCCAAAAAGGGGGGTCCGCCCGAGTAGCGGGGACCTATCATATTCAAAGCATCTCAAACTGGCAAACGGCAAACATGACCAGCAAAATACGATCTTGAAAATAATTGAGTATTGAGTTACATCTTGGTTACCAAATGGTTGACTACATCGCTACTTCCTGGTCACACAATTATTGGTTGGATGGTTGCTTGGTTGCTAGGTTGCTAGGTTGCTTGGTTGTTCAGTTGATTTGTGGTTGGCTGCTTGGTTGGTAAGTTGATCAGGGTTAGTTGATTGATTGCTTAGTGGATCAGTTGTTTAGTTGGTTGCTTGCTTGGTTGGTTAGCTGATTAGTTTGTTACTTGCTTGGTTTGTCAGTTGGTTAGTTGCGTGGTTGATTAGGTGGTTGGTTGCTTGGTTGGTCCGTTGATTAGTTGATTGATTGCTCAGTTGCTCAATTGTTTTTGTTGGTTGCTAAGTTGGTTAGTTGGTTGCTCGCTTGGTTGGTTAGCTGATTAGTTGTTTAGTTGCTTGGTTGGTCAGTTGGTTAGTTGGTTGATTGCTTGGTTGGTCATTTCTTTAGTTGGTTGGTAAGGGTTGCTTGCTTGGTTGGTTAGCTGATTAATTGTTTAGTTGCTTGGTTGGTGAGTTGGTCAGTTGCGTGGTTGATAGGTGGTGAGTTGCTTGGTTGGTTACTTGCTTGGTTGGCTGGTAGTTGGTTGTTTGGTTGGTTTGTTGCTTGATTGCTTTTTTGTCTCGGATGGCTGGTGGTGATCGACATTCCGCAACCAACTGTTCCCTCTGGCTCCAACCCACCTGCCTCATCGTTCCGTGGATTTTTGGCTCGATCGAGGGTAAAGAACACCTTGCCGCTGGAAATTGGTCTATGAACAAAAATAAAGGCTACGGGCAAGCAGTATAGTGATTGTACTGTACATAGATAAATAGCTAGATAGATATTTAACATTTTTCAATAAATAAATCTACAGTATCTTTATATACGTATGTATGCACAAATTGAATGTAAACATGTAGACATGCATCTGTGAACTGCATGCAATTTTAGATGTAAACAACAAATACCTGCAGCTGTCCATGCAATATTCATACAGTGTGCATGAACGCATGTATGTCAGCATGATGTATGTATCTGTGTATGTATCAGCTGTAGGCGATGTATGTAGCTGTAGCGCAAGTCATGTCCGTCTGTCCGTCTCTCTGTCTCTCTAAGGGCATGCTTGCATGCAAGTCTGAATTCAAGCATATCTCTCTCTCTATGTATATATATATACATATGTGTGTGTGTGTGTACATAAACAAATGTTAAAATATGGGCATTTACACCTGCAACTCACATGTGGGTGTCTATCCTTTAAAACAAACAAGCAAGTCCAGTTTTCGGCACTGCATCTCACCCCCATGGGTTGGTCTCTTTCATCTGATCGTTTCGAGTGACACCGTACTCCGATCTATGGGACCCAAGATTCTACAGCTCCCTTAGTGGTGTCATGTGGGGTCTTTCTACGCAACTGATCATGTTGGATCTTTGAATCTATGATGCGGAGAAAAAGGAAACACTTCCTATCATTACGAAACAATGCTGCGAATCACTTGTATCATTGTCAGCCATACATACCTGTGTAGTCAAATCACATACCTCTTCCACTTGCCCACAATCACCAACTCAATTGAAGCGAGATGCAGCTCCAAGCAATGTTGCTGCCTCAGCACAGAATCTGTCTGCCTTCGAGGTAATTTCTATGTCGAGCCTTCCAGTTTCAAGGGGACATGCATATTCAATAAATCAGAAAAGTAGTTGCTCAACGGTCGTTCTTAAAGCGCTCTTATTTCTGATGTTTTTTTCTGCTCCCAGTTTCTGAGGACTGCACTACACTGATGCATCTCCAGGGCGAAATTGCCAAAGGCGGCCTGAAGACTCCCATTGTGTCTACCGCAGCGGCTGTCGACATCTTGCCTGGGCTGAATTGGTTCACTATGGCGAGGTAGTGGTGTACAATGATTAACGTGTGAGCAAACTTAGGGTTTTGTAGGGTTCATGAATGATGCACTAATGGTTATTCAATGGCTGAGGAAAGCTAGTCATGGTGGTCAACCATTATGAAAAATAGTTGACAATGCTCGATAGTTGACAATGCTCGATGGTTGGTTGATTTACCAACAACATGCGTTTGTTATGTTCAGGAAAGGGTGTGCTCTTTATCTCATCTCAACTGGTGCCTGGCTGCTGCATTGCCGTGTCCCTGGCTGCTTCAGTCCCTTACACAAACATCTGAACAATTTCGGAGACCTACAGTGCTACATGAAGGTTTTGTTCTGCTGGCTGTTTATCGTAATTGGATGAAGTACTTGGTTCTAGAGGTAAGGATCATTCGAGTTTGTTCTACGGTATGGACCTTCATGCTTACACCAACAAATTGGAGGTGGGACTCAGTTACAAGTTCTAATTAATTGTGCGCAATCAATTGCGTAGGCTTCTTACAATCCCCAGCAAACCGCACTTGTGAACTCGAGTACACGGTCTATACTTGCTTTTTTTACTAACTATGTGCGATATCTATATCTGGTTGGTGGTTTCCACCCCTATGAAACATATTAGTCAACCAACCAGGTGTTAATTATTACTGGCGAAAATAAAAAATGTTCGAAACCACCAACCAGATTCATACATGATCATCATATATGTAATACCTGTACTGATAGTTGTTGATAAGGAACTCCACCCGCTACCCGATGACCGCAAACAACTGCATCACTGGATGCTGCAACGACCCCAAACCAAGCCTGTGATGACCAGGATGAAGGACACAGAGTAGCCAAGCACTTGAGGCAAGCGTGCCATGGAATATGTGTAGAAAGCTGATTGAAGGCCCAGCAAAAGCCAAATCCACCAGTCATCCACAGCAAAGTCCAGCGGTATCCCAGCATACACCTCGACTGCGAACCAAAAAACCACCCAAAAGGGTCGTCATCCATAATGTCGAGAAGGGACGGTGTCCACCAATAGGAGAAATGGTGACTGCATTGCAGTATTTACTGAAAATCTACGGAAGATCATAAAATAATACACAACATGTTTTTGTACTTCTCCAAATTTCTTGATATTCTTAGCGGATCCACCACAATGATGTATGGTACCTGATTGGTGGATCAACATGTGGTTGGCTGCAAGCACAGTAGGATGTGTCGATTGTACCCCAATTGTGACCGCCCAGTGGCCAAAGCAATGCATGTGGGCAGCCCCCACAGCATCGCAGTGATGTTACAAAATGCTGCTGCTCGTGCTGAGGACCCAAAATCTCGGGCCAGGCGATTGTTCATCTTGGCCTCGCACAGGGCGGGAACCACAGCTGACAATTTTGATGGCCTGGGCTCAACGACAGGAATGGGCCTTGAATTCTGTACTTTGATTGAGACGTAGGCCTGGGGTCGGTCCCGGTATTGGCTTGCTGCCTGCTACAAAAAAAGGCATGCATGCGGAAAATGTTTTTTTAATATATCCTTCGGTGAAAACTCTTCATGAAGATTTCAAAAACCATTGTGCCGAAGTGAACTTGATAGGATTCACACATAGCATCAATTGATTCAGGCGTCTGAGGACAAGCTTTTTCTGGCCCCTGAGCTGGCGCCTGAAGGGTGTAGCAACCACCAGCAAGCAACGCACCCAGGGTGTAAATCACCAACTTCAAGGGAGCGCCGTGCCTTTTTCAAGGATCTCAACGGAAGACAGGGAGGCGAAACCCCTGCGGTGACCATGACTTGGGGCTTGCAACCAACAGGTATTTTAGATCACAATTTGCAAGTGATGACTAGATCAACAATTGGATCACATAGCAACAATGCTGCAATACTTGAAACCAACAATTGGTGCGGTGACAATGACTTGGGGCTATGGTTACACATAGCAACAATTGGATCATCCCTCAACCAGCACCTGTGATGATGTAGCAAACATGACTGGACAGCTTCAGAGATCTCTGGTAGCTGCTTGTTGGCTGATTGCGTCTCACCGCTTGCCGGCTTAGTTGGGAAGACATGTGCAGGACATGGGCCCGACTTGCTGGAACAGTTCAAACATCTGTGGATTGGTTCCTTCATATTGGTGGCGTCCCAAGCCTCCAAGTGAGCTGCCGAAAGCTATTGAAAATTGTTATCCACAATATTTCATTCGCATAATTGACTTCTCCGTTAGCTCCAAGATTGCTTGCAAGAAAAAAACAAATTCCGATCATGATCTACCTGGAAAGCTGGCAATGGCAACTCTTCAATATCACCAATTACTGATCACAATCAACCATTTCAAACAGACACACAGAGACACACAGAGTATATCGGTATATCTTGTTGCTGTTGAATACTCCAGCATAGTTGCTATATCTTGTTGCTGTTGAATAATTCAGCATAGTTGCTACCACCATCATCAACGATTAAACCTGGGACCCCAACAATCGCAGCTGGTTGAAGCATCCGAGATTCACTTCATCCAAGGCAGTAATACCCTGCATAGTGACAGCAGAGAGCAAAAACATCATCCCAAGCGTAAAGTATCTGCTAATTTGTAGACGATGTGCGCACCAGTCACAGGTAAACGCAGCAAACATCCTGGATGGCGCTGCCAGCAGGTGCCTTCCACTTCCACTGTTGTTGGTAGGGCTAAGGACCACCACCACCACCAGCATCAGCATCAGCATCATCATCATCATCATCATCATCATCATCATCATCATCATCATCATCATCACCATCACCATCACCATCATCATCATCATCACCATCACCATCACCATCATCATCATCACCATCACCATCATCATCACCATCATCATCATCCCCTTATCATCAATCAATTCATCAATTCATCAATCAAACAATCAGTCAATGAATCAGTGAATCGATCCATGGATCATGCAATGAATCATGCAATTAATCAATATATTGATCTATCTATCTATCTATCTATCTATCTATCTATGAATGAAAGACTGAATAAATTAATGAATGAATGAATGAAAGAATGAATGAATGAATGAATGAATCAATCAATCAATCACTCAATCAATCACTCAATCGATCTCTCAATCTAAATTCATCTTGACCAACAATGGCTATCGCATGGTTGGTTTCACGTTGCTGTCGAGCATCATCCCCACCAGCAACAGCGTCAGAGTCAGCTGAGTGCCCAGGAGAGCGGCTGCTGGAGTGCAAACCTTGGCACGTGCGACGTGCCGAGTGAATCACGGGCCGACTGGGTGAGGGGAACGTGCTTAGGGAATGGTTGAGATGATTCATGTGGCTATGGGTCAATACTAACCAACCATTATGGTGGATATTTACCAACAAAACTATAGGGAAACTAATGGTTAATGATGGGGAACCAGGGGTACGGGGTTTTGACTCACAGCCATGTATTAAGGGTTGATATGATGGTTAGTGGTTGATAATGGTTCAAATTAAATAGGTAGTTGATTCACATTAACCATGGTTGATATCATGTAATATCATCGTAATTGTGGTTAGTTCATGGGTGATATGTGCATGTGCCGAAGTGATGGTTCATATGATAGTTGTAGTTGCAATGGCTGAATAGATTACTGTAAATAATAGTAATTGAGTGGTTCGTGGTTATAAAATATGATTGCCTGTTGATTGATGGTTGTAGCACACTGGAAAAGTTAGCAAACCCTGTGAAGCCATCAAGTTGCGGATCACTTTAAGCGAGCTCACATGCACATTATATAATCATATCAACTGGTACTTTCCCCCTAGCTGTGTTTGCCAACTTACCCTTCAACTAGGGCATCCCACATTGTAAGCCCCAAATCATGCCCCAAGAAAGCATGAATGAAGTGCACATCCATACACTTTGCAGCATAGATTCACCGTATCTGGTTCATACTGATTCCCAACTACTGAGAGGTAGATCCACCGAGTCGAGTGATCATGACCAAAGAAATTAATCTTCCACCCAGATAGCAACCTGGACTTGTCGCTGCGACCTGAGCTCGACTGATCCATGCGCAAGGCCATGATAGTACGAGTACTATGGGCACTATAAATAGAGGGATTTCATGGGATTTCTTACAATAGGGAACCCCCAAAATGGTTGGTTTATTACTATCAATGGTTATTCTTGGATGATTTTGGGGGGTCCCCAATTTTGAGAAACCCTCAAATGGATAACTGGGAAATCGTATTCCAGGCAGTTGCATCAGAATGTCGTCGCTTCGATTCCAGTGAGAACTGACCTCTCCAGTGGATGGATTTGCCATTGAACCAGGCAGAATTGATTTACCGCGCTTTACCATAAATGACGACCTGCTGGAACCTTAGAATCAAGAAGAAATTTAAGATTCATGAATTCGGATTAACAAGCATTGTATAATGTATTAAAAAAAGGCCTGCCTGGCAAATAGGCATAGATTGACCATGTGTGCCCAACATCCAGGAAGCTGTGACAGCATTTATTGGAAATATGTTTCTGTTTCACAGGTTTCACCTGAATAAGTCCAAGTGCTTGAGACTTGCAAACAGCGCGAGGCACTTCTATTCACGTGCTCGAATCCGGAGATGGCAGATGGGTTTGTCCAAAAACGGTGCAACCCCCAAACCCTGTGTTTTTCGTGTTGATCATGGCTGTTATTTTCATGGTAAGTTAGTAGCTACAATTCAATGATTAAGGGACAAGCCCATATTCTGAACACATCTTCACTCTCCACTCTCTACATTCCACTTGAGGAGAGCAACAACACAAAAGTCAACAACAGCTGCTGCCAGCTCTCCAGCTGAACCTATCACGGCTCAACTGATTGCGTTCAGATTCAGATCACCATGATTCCGAACAAAACTACTCACCATACTTAATCATCATCGTCACCAATCATCAACCATCATTCATTTTCATTTGTATAACTTATATAACCATGATCTTTGAAACGTGTACCATCAGCATTCATCACCGTGGACCATGAAGCGCCGGAACAGCCAAGGTGCAAAGGATGGAAGCACCACCACACCACCCAGAGTGGACCACAGGTGTTTGGGCTTCGAAGGTCCCGGACCTCCTTCCGTGAGCAGTTTCCAAGGTCAACCAACCCACAGTATCCAGCTGATGGGAGGATTTCTATGGATTTCTATGGATTTCTATGGATTTCTATGGATTTCTATGGATTTCTATGGATTTCTATGGGTTTCTATGGATTTCTTATGGATTTCTTATGGATTTCTATGGGTTTCTATGGATTTCTATGGGTTTCTATGGGTTTCTATTGGTTTCTATGGATTTCTATGGGTTTCTATGGGTTTCTATTGGTTTCTAGGGATTTCTCATGGATTTCTTATGGATTTCTATGGATTTCTATGGGTTTCTATGGATTTCTATGGATTTCTATGGGTTTCTATGGATTTCTATGGGTTTCTATGGGTTTCTATGGGTTTCTTATGGATTTCTATGGCATAGACTCTATGGGTTTCAATGGATTTCTCTCGGTTTCGAAGGATTTCTGGTGTTGGATCATCTAAGAGCCCCGAGTTTTGAAGATTTCGACAAGCTGCTTGGGATTTCAACCGGCTTAAGCCCAGTTTCTGCATCCGGAGAGGCAAACCAATCGTGAATAATCGGAGAGGCAAACAAATGTCCCTGCATAGTTCTGAAATGGAAGAATTAGGACAAAACTCCTTAGCACGCTTCATCCATTGCCATGTTGGCGGCATGTGATGATACACTGCCCACGCCATGCTACTGATTCTCTAGATCAGCGCATCACCTTGGCAGTGTCCAGTTTACTAAGCTGATTCTTTCTTCTGGTGTCTAGCTAGCAAGCTCATTCCTATCGATAGTCCCCAGCAAACCATCTAGAAGAATGGGATTGACATGTATTGACATGTATTGACCTAAGAATATCTTATCATAAATCATAATGATTTACCTTTACATGGCTGTGGGTCAGAACCCCGTACCCCTGGTTCCCCCATCATTAACAATTGTTTCCCCTATCAAATTGTTGGTCATTATCGCCCATTAATATTGACCCAGGCCCATATAGTTTCCCATCTAAAAGAACAAATCAGAACCAACATGGGTGTTTCTCAAAATAGGGGTACCCCTAAATCATCCATTAATAGTCATTTATAGTAATAAACCAACCATTTTTTTGGGCTCCCAATTTTGAGAAACCACCAACCTGATGGGCATCGTCTCTTGTGGCAATCCCCAGCAGGTCATCTACAAGAAACAACGTGATCATCAGCCATCAGCTATGCTAAAACCGCCCCCGGCCTGGTCAGTCAGCTGTTCATAAAGCTTCACATGGATGGTACATAGAATTGCTGAAGGATGGTGATTGGATAGTGATTTGTAATGGTTTATGGATGATTTACCATTGGTGATGGTTATATAGTTTAATTTAATAAATGAATGGTATTTAGGAATGGTTTCAATCAGTAACACTTATTGAATAGTAAGAAAGAAGTGATGGTTGGTAATAAATACAGTTCATTCATGGTTTATTTGATGGAAAGTGGTAAGTCCTCAACAATTCCCCAAACGTTTCATGCATGACATATTTAAATATATATATATACATACATACACATGTGCTGTTGTTTATCATTCACCTAGCAAATAACCCAAATGGGTGTTTCTCAAAATACGGGACCCCCCAAAACATCCAATATGAACCATTTAAAACAATAAGCCAACCATTCTTGGTGTCCATTATTCTGAGAAACCACAATGTATGAATTGTTTAACCATTCTTGTTGGTGATTGTCCCCTATCAAGCCTTATCATTAACCAGTATAAGACCATCTAGTTGGTATATCCCCTATTGTTGTTGTTTACTATATGATTATATGATAAATTATATTCAATTCTTAATGCTTACAACCAATACATCACAACATTTAGGGTTGTTGCTGATTATCCCCTATCATATATGATCAATCATGAATACTTATAACCACTACATTACAACCATTGTTAGCCAGCAAATGTTGGCAAACATACATGGAGCATCTGGCTTAACGCAGCAAAGATCTCCCGGCGCCCATCGTGAGGATCGTGAACCAGCGACTGGTGTAGATGGTGGTTTCTCAAAATAGTGAACTTACCCTCTGGTCAATTAATATAGCAATGGAAAATCCACCATCTATAGCTGATTTCTCAGGTTTCTCTGGAAATTGGTGATTTTCCATTGCTATGTTGGATCACCGCAGTGTAACAAATCTGGTTGGTGGCTTCAACACCTACGAGAAATATCTATGAGTCACCCAACCAACCCTTTGCTGGGGAAATAAAGCATGTTAAAACACCACCAACCAGAAATGGTTTGTTCATTGCTATAAAATCTATAAATGATTAGTGAAGATTGGACGATTTGGAGGTACGCCTATTTTGAGAAACACCCAATAATATAATCATCATTGACAATCCTCAACCAGGGGTGAAGACTGGCGGTATGCCCTTAGTTCACCCTTCATTGATTAAGTTCCATGTGGCTGTGGGTCAAAACCCTGTACCCCTGGTTCCTCCCACTATTAACCATGGTTTTCCCTGTTATTGTTGGTGGAAATCCCCCATGAGTTGGTTGATTAATATTGGGCCCATGGCCATATCAATAGTCAATAGTTCAATCACCATTTCGCCGCGCCTTGAAGGAACGACAGGAAGAGCAACATCACCCCGCCGTTCGCCAAATTCCCCACAGCGACATAGACCGCATGCCCCAACTCCGGCGCATGCACAGCGTTCAGCACGATGCCCTCAGAACAATCGCAGCATGTCTGCTGTGCATCACAAGGATTGAACGGTGTGGCAGTGGGTCCGTTCACCCGTAGTCCCCCTGGTTCCCGTATCATTCACCATTGTACCCCTATCAACCCCCTATCAAATTGTTGGTCGTCATCCTCCATGACTCTTGGTTGATATTGACGCATAGCCGTGCAGCAAGGGGTTGGATGTCGTGTACTGGCCACGTGGAGCCTAGCGCCGCCCAGGATGGCCGTAAGCTTGGCCAGTCACTACCCCTGTGCTGATCCCGTGCCTTGCTCCTCCCCTTGGTGCGTCCCTTGGAGAACCACCACAGGACCACCTGCTGCGAGTCACTGCTCCAACTTGAAGGGTCACTGATGCACCCGCCAGCACTGCGCAGAGACATGCCAACCAAAAGGGCATCTAACCCAGGTCCAAGTCAGTCTAGGCCAGTGCTGCCATACTAAGCGTGGGCTGGGTCATGGGATGAGGAGTAGGCTTTTTATGTGCTTTGTAAAATACATAGTTAGTAGAGGTGAAATTACGATGAGTTTTGTGTATGTATGCTATAAAGCTCCATAAGGCATGTGTCATTGAAACCAACTTGAGATTTCACATCACTTGAGTGAGGCTGTATGCTTGGATGCCTATTACCCTCCATCCAAGGTGAGACATGTCCAATTTGCCGGCGAGAAGTTGGCCTCTTTGTTTGGATGTTTTGATATATGTTGATCTTGATTACATTGGGAAACTCTAGACAGTTCACACCTTGCTCAATCTCTAATTGCTACCTCAGCCAGGACAAACAAGCATGGCTTGAGAGTTTCGACACATGGGAGCACGCGAACGAATCTGCTTTCATGATTTGTGCGAAATCTGCAAGAGTGGTGCGAACACTTTGTGATCCGCTTTAGATCCAGAGATGGCTACAGCACTCATCTTCAAAGACCGACCTGTTCGCGGATGTTTGTGGAGAGTGTTCGAAGCTACTCTTGCTTGACCATCCTACGGCAAGAAACTGGCCAGAAACACCTTTACACATCAATTCTAGTAACTGATTGGCTTAGCCTTACTGGCTGTAATACCACTTGTATATTGTTAGTAGCCAGTAATAGCACCTTTATTTCCAAGGAAATGGGGGCCTTTGGCTTTGTCAATGATGTACCTCCGTAGGATGCTTGGGGGATACAAATGAAATTGTGGGTACACCCAAATTAGGGGCCCATTATATAATTATAACCAACCATTCAGAACCCATTATTTGACCCATTTCATCCATTTACCTCGTTTTCTATGGATACACCAGTATAACCAAATCATCAACCAATGGCAGCACCAACTGACCACTCACTGAGATTTCCGCCGGTGGCGGCGGCGCCGTCAACAGGCAGGGCAAATCGCCATCGCCGAATGCGGGCCTGGCACGCGCAGTTCGCTCGAGGCGCATGGCCAGGAGAACCAGGGTGGTTAAGGGTGGTTGATAGCTGCTTAGTAGCTAGTTAGTAACCGTAGCTGGTTCATAGCTGGCTGATAGCTGGTTGATAGGTGGTTTGTGATGGGTAATGATGGTTCACTAATGGTGAATGAATGGCGAATACATGGTCAACCAATGGCTAGTCATGGTTTAGGAGTCGTAATGATGGTTAATCATCATGTGTCATGATGCTTAGTAAATTTATGGCCAACAATGGGGTTAAGTTGATTTGTGTAATTAGTGATAAGTTATGATCATGGTTGAGGATGCTTATAAGGCTGATTAATGATGGTTGATTTTGGCTGACTTGAGATGACTTGATATACTGAACTATGTTGGTGCTTATGGCTATTAGTGACGATTGGCTATTGGTCGTTACCCAGCTGATTGATAATGGTTAGTTGTTCTGGATCAATCGCTGCATCTGATTGATAAACAAATCGGGCATTGATCCATCCAGTTTTTGATCTAGGTAGATTATTCATATTGGCTAAACACATCATATATTAGCAAGTCTCATCACGTTCTTGACTCATCTGAATTTCCAAGTTCGCTGGTTCAGAGTTCTGGCTGCTTCCACATTCATGTAATATTAGAAACCATCATTGAAGTGACGTGTTCTTTGTTTTTCTGTGCTTCACCAGGGCAATATCAATGAATCCTCAAAGGATTTGCTCCCTTTATTGGTGAAGGCTACTGGTTGGTGGTTTCAATCCCTACATTTTTTTTTCTCACCAAACTAACCACTTGGTAATACTAGGGGACATGAAAAATGTTTGAACTCATCAACCAGGGATACTATGTCCTTCATTTTTTGGTGGCCATCTGGTGAAACAGCAGGGGCCAGCTGCTTCAAGCCATGTCAGCATCACGGAAAGTCCGTAGGTGGCGGTGGTGGCGTCGCAGCAAATCTGAGTGTAGCAGGTCCGAAAGAAATGACCATCGAACGGCCGGAATCATGTTTGTACCGTTGAATGGTTCCTGCTACCACCCCACATTTTATGTCAGTATAAAAGTAAATACATAAAATATAGTTAAAATATAATACCATATGTCAATCTAATGTAACGGATACTACTCATCTTTCAATACAAACATCTCGAAGGCCGGTGTTGTCTCCGGACAAACTTCTGATCCTTGGTGGTGCACAGCGAGCCAGCCATGTGTTGAGGCATAGGAAGCCATCAGAAACTTAGATTAATCAACCTAATCATAAGTTAATCATAAGTAGGATTAATAAAAGTAATAGCACCCTTTGTGTTGTGGCTCAGTAAACATCCTAATCATAAGATTAATCAAAGGAGTGAAGTAGCAGCCATAAATCTGGACCCACAAAACTAAGTCCTCGCAGGAAAAGCCCGTGACAACCTATCATCTAGACAAGCATTGTGGCACATGCTGTCCGGTCCGAGGGGTCCCTTGGTTTTCCACAGGGTGACGATGGGAAATCAAAGACTGGTGGCTTAACCCAGGGACTTGGGGCTATGAATCAATCATAATCAATCCATGAATCAATCCGTGAAGTCTCATGGCTCCATGAATCAATTCCAGGCCAGATGCTCCATTGAACCATCCACTTCTTGAGATATCTGATGCCAAAATATCTGAGTAGCTACCATACTATCCCTTTGGTCAGCTGAGCTTCTGCTGAATTTGGCGAACCCGTGGTGGGCATCGCATGACGTTCTGAAATGACCGAGGATATGCCACGAAGAGAAACTTCCCAACTTGTTCGGACGAGGTCATACTGCCTGATGCAAAACTCAAAATCTTCAATCAGTTGGCTCATAGTTGATAATTCCAACCTCGGATGATCCGGATACCAAATATAGATATACAAGGTAGCCAGGTAGGATCAAAAACAACACGTTAACACAAGCAAATCCATCAGTCCCAGATTCTTGCTTGATTTTGTCCTTATCATTGTCACTTGTTGCTGCTTGTCTTCCCTTGTGAGTGTCATATGGGTGTTTCTCAAAATAGAGGCCCTAAAGAAAACATCCAGTTGATTACTGTAACCACTGATATTAATGAACCAAAATAAACCAACCACAACTTGGGGTACCCATGTTTCCATATGAATGTGTTCCCTGAAATCTCCTGAAACCACCAAGCACCCCCAAGAGTGGTCGGCGCTTGGCAGCTGGCGCTTTGTTGCTCTTGACGCCGGGCCTCGAGCTGCGAAAGTTACCATCAGGAGATAGCCTATAACTGGAGATCACCATACCAATCAGTTCTAATCATCGCCATCAGTTATAGTGAGCGATAGCCGTGATAGCTGTGAAAAAACGTCGTTTATCAATATAGGATTTGATAGTGTAGTTATAACTGTACAGGTGATCGCTATCAATTGTAGCTGGTCTGTATACTTAGTACTCAGAAATATAATCACTTTATAATGAAACCATCTGAAGTTGATAGTTTGATAATCTGAGAGAAGTTGTATTTCATAAACCACCCAGGGCTGCAATAGCGTTAGAATTTTCCACTGGTGGATATCTCCCATGCTCGCCAGTGGACAAAATTGGAAGCCAGCTTGATCAACAAGCGAATGCTCTTCGATGTTATTGAAATACCCCACAGTTGCTAATAGCTATGAATAGCTCCGAGCCAATCTTTTGCATCAACCTCCCAACGCGCGACATGGGCTATGAATCTTGTGACCGTTCATCTATTCGTCAAGGTAGGCGATTGTTGTTGATTGACTGTGACCTCCCAATCATCCACAATAACAGAACAACAAACACCATCTCTCCACCACACATGACGATAGTGACACCATCACCACCACCACCGCCACCACCACCACCACCACCAGCAACAACACAACTGCATCAGCACCAAAGCTTGACAAAGTACCACCATTGCTTGATATCCCCAATCTCCTGGTACCAAGGGCTTAGCAGCGCTAACCACCGAGGCTCAGGCAAGGAGGTGGGAGGGGGAGGATCACACACCACCGTGATACCTTGTCCTGGTGGCTGCGGCGGCGATGCATGTGCGGTTCATCTCTCGAACCGAAGTCGATGAGCCAAATTCTAAGCCATACCCCATTCATCAGTGGTAATCATTGGTTTTCACTAGTCATAGCAGCCACTATCAACCACCCGAAGCAAACACAAGCCACTCTGAAATAGCAATGATTGAGCATTCACCAATGATCATCAACCATGCTCTATCAAATCAACCAAACAAAATTAACTCATCTATCCGATTGCCAGGGGAACTCAGTCCATCAATGTATTGATGTAGGAAAGTCAACGCTTTGAACTTCGAACAATTTCCAAGACGGGAAAGAACATGTTTGAGCTTCATGTGGTATGAATTCTGCATACATATTAGGCCACAACGTCCTAACAAAATAATTGATGGAACATAGCAAATTCATTTGGGTCCTGTATCACTTTCGTTCCGCCAAGCTCTGCCAATGGGGCCATCAAATCAATTGTCACGCAGTGATTCAAAACTCGCCAAGGTTGGGGATTTCGATTTGGTTCTTCAAGTATTATTACATATGAGGGATTGGGGAACCATGCAGAATCATGCACAACAAGGAAACACCTGTTGCCGTTGTTCACACAAATGATTACATTTTGTTTCTTGGTAAAGATGCTACACTACACACTCCAAAGACCGATCAAACAAGGCCAACATGTTGCGATGTGCTTATATCATCCAATAACTGCTGTTGTTGATATGATCAACCGACCTAATTGTTAATTGTTCTTGAATGCTAACCTCGTCAACCAACACAAAAGCATTGCCAAAAAAAAGCAGCTGCAAATCACCATTGCTAATAGTGGCACAGTTTGCAAATAATATCAAACTCATGGTTGTTGGTTCATCTTCAAATGAATCAGTGTCATTTCTTAAATACGTCACAATCATTTCTTCAGCCTTCAATCAGCCAGCACATGTTTTCGTTATGTGCAAACGGCACTGCAGGAAAGGATAGTGTCAAAAAAACAATGGTGCACACCACCTGAAGTTCAATGCCTATGCTTAATCTGGGGTGCAAACGAAGGGAACAGGGGAATGATCCATGATAGCCATGGGTATATGGGTGTTTCTCAAAACTTTGGATTCCTATTTTGAGAAACACCCATGTAGATCAATTCCCTCACTCCGGTCGCGTTTCGAAGTGAGTCATAGATCTTCCCCATAGCGGTATCTTCGCTAGGCTATGATCAACCAACCAGCTATGAACCAGCCATGAACCACCTGTTGACCACCCATTAACCAACATGGAGGACGTGTTCACCACTGTTGCCCTCTGCCTCCGGGCAATCCCATGGGTGGCGGCGGGGACCTGAAGAGGACGATCCCGCGGATTCGGCCGTGGTGGCCCGGCATCACTGCGGAAACTTGGGGAAAACCACCGGAAACTTGGGGAAAACCACCGGAAACTTGGGGAAAACCAACGGAAACCTGGAAAAACCAACGGAAAATTGAAGAAAACATGGGAAAACACCAGAAACATGATGGAAACTATATCAGAAACCTCGGGAAAACCAGGCATTTTGATGATCGTTGTTTAATTCAAACATGTTGTCTAACTTACCATCCAAGTTGCCACTCAGAAACCACAACAGTGTTTGGGGCCATTTTTAGACAGAGCAATTTGATGGTATTGTTTGATATTCGTTGCGAACCCTTTGGCTTTTTTGAACGTTGTTACTGGCCGCCACCAATTGCAACCGTTGGAACATCAGCAATAGGAAAGTGTTAATGCTGATTGCAAGGGTGTAAACCCCAAACACGGATGATCTCCACTGGCAAAAAAAATCTGGGCAACTAGTCGGCTTTAGTTTGAGTATGATTATATATAATTACGGATCAGCACAGTAGGAAGTCTTAGTTCACCTTGATTATTGCTCTTTGTGTCGGAGTGTGTATGTCGCATACTCATCTATTGTTGATGTTGCTGTGCAAAGTGAAAACCTAGTATGAGGGCCTCCCACCGTTGATTGGTAGACCATTTCCTCAGACCTGCGGTAAGTGGTGCTGTCACATTATATTCCCAAATTAGTTAAGCCATTAGTTGGCGTTCGACCAGAGCGAGTGATGATCCGGTGATGAGATTCTGTTTCTGCCTAGCTCACCTCATATGGGTATCCAATGGTATCCAGGAATGGTGGTGCCCAAAAAATGTATCAAGAAACTCATCCTCAAACAGGCTACCTCATAATTGTTTGTGCGATCAAATTCGTTTCACTACTAGTAATGGGTGGTTTAGGGATTACATTGTACCATCGGGTAGAAGCGCAACAAACATCTGTCCAAATATGGCAGTCCATGACTTGTGGCACCCCCCAAGCTGATCAACTCAGTTCATCCGTCTTATCTATCTACAAGTATCTCTGTTTTGAGGAGACTGCATACGAATCAACAACTGTGAGGAAATATAGATGGCGTCTTTGTTTTGTGAGGAAACACAGCACTTGGAGTACACCATAGATGGACTGCCGAATACCAATAACAGGTTGGTTGTCCTGTCTCAGTGGAAACTTCTGGACACAGGTACCCACACAATCCACTGTACCAACATACGATCAAATTTTGGAGCAAAATGAGCTGTTTCCATGGCTCGCTTTGGATTGCTACAATCATGATTGGTGATGAGAGATTACGGTAACTATAACAAGCCCCCGACCAAATAATGAGCAGCAGCACTCCTATCAACATGAACGGGCTCATCAGCCTGTGGTTTGGCAACGGCTCTCCAAATTGTCATGGTACAGCATTGTCTTGTGGCCTTTTGACATCACGCATCACCGACGCACTGGAGAAACGAAAGAGTGCGATCACCATTGCTGTCCCATGTCGATTGGGATCCCACGTGAGCAATCATGGATCATCTGTACCGAAGCATCTTCACGAAATCCTGGGATAGTTTCAAGCTATCCCATAATCATAATCGCAATTAAAAAAATAAATGCTCCATGTCCAATATATTCACCTACATTTGCGTCATTCTAGGAGTAATGGTAGGCAGATATACCAGCAACATGGAGACTCTGGGATTGTTATCCAAGACTATTCATGACGAACAGTTGCCGCCACGCCTCTGCACCATCTTGCCACATCACAGCCGGATCATAACGTCGATCCGAAACTGTGACTCGTTGTGCTGTTTCCCGAGGGATTGAGTGACTGCGAGTCATGATCTATGGTGTGTATCATGGGCAACACACAGGTGATGAGTTCTACTTAGATCTGGTTACATGAGTAATGTAATGGCTAATACATGGTAATATCGAGGGTGTTTTCTGATAGCTTGATTAAAAATCATCCCCAAAACTGAGACTATGCCAACGTTGCACTTCTGTTGACTCTGCATCAGGCTTAGCTTCGTCACGTCACATCATGTCCTCTTCACTTTCTACCCCAAAATTCTTGGCTTGCATCGGGGGTCATCAGCATATCTCCTGTTCAAATGGTCGACAACATTTTTAAAACATGTCCGGTTCATAATTGTTTGCCATAATTCTGAAATATAGTTCAAGCGAATTAGTCATTCACAATGTTTCACATGGTTCACCACTGTTCAGAATGGCTATCTTGACGCGTAGCAGTGGCTAATGACAATCATGTGATTAATTTTGGCATCCCAGCGTC
>VSDK01011699.1:97219-120615 GCA_009767595.1 Symbiodinium kawagutii | reverse complement strand
TTTTTCCCCCCCCCCCCGCTATTCTGGTTGGTGATTGAACCACCCTAGAAAAATACGCTTGTCAAACCAACCAACCATTTCTTCATAGTCATTATTGCAAAATCAGCGAATGAAACCACCAACTACAATAGTTCTTCAACCATTCTCGGTGGTTACTATCCCCTGATATCTAACCATGATTAGCCACAATTCACCATAGAAACTCCCCTGAAAATGGTGGTTTCAACATGTTTCAACCACCAACCAGTCTTGATTCCTCCTCGCATTAGCTGCTCGCTGCTCGCCTGTCGTTCACGCGGCAAGAGCTCAAAACGCTGCTCTTCTGAAGCTCGAGCGATGACCTGGGCGGCAAAAACTTCAACGGCGATGAAACGACAGGTCCCGGTGCAGCTGGGGTGAGTTCCTTTGGGATGTAACCATAGTAAGTAAACCTATACAGTGGGTTATATCCCAAAGGTTGATAGCTATAGTTGTTTTATATCTTTGGCAAGCCATTACTGCACTTAACAACCCAGTTATGGGCGTTATTTGGGTTAAAACTATAGTTATTACGCCCATAACTATGGCTCAATCACCATGAAATAATAGGTTACTGGGATACAACTGGGATATAACCCCTATCATTGAGACATAACCATAGGATGATTTAACCCCACAATCATAGTGATTTAATCTTATAAGGTGGTCATATCCCTGATAACTTTGGTTAAATCACCCTGAAATAATGTGAGATCTTGATTTTTTGCAGGAACTCGACTTTGTTGATGTTCATAACATTGACAGAAAAAACAATGACGGAGTCTTCTCTGACATGACAATTCCTGATTGGTGGGTAAAAGCTAAGGGTTTCAATGTTGATTTTGCCAACCAAGCCAGCGATAGCAACAGGAATGGGACATCCTTCAGCCAGTAACTCATGAACTAGTGGTTGTCATATTGAGTATGTCATGGCCATGTATGGGTGACAACCAATTATTTACAAAATGGATGGATGAACATCCAACCTGGGCAAACAAGTTTGGTCACTTGTGGCATGTGAAAAGCCGTTGGGGTATGTGGGCCCCCCATAGCAATATTCTCAAACCAGCCGCCTAGTGGTGTGATGGTTCAACTCTCACAGTCATAACCAAAGTTGTATAGACCAAGGAGGTTGCTCACAACCGAACGCAATCCACCGACTCTATATTCTACTTGTTCTGAGATAATTTCTTCCAGAAACACGGGGATTGCCGAGTTGCTTCGAGCAGTTGTGTGTGTCAGGGGCAACTCTCATGGATGGCATGGCATAAAAAACAATGCCATAGCTTGATTCATGTTCTCCCTGCTGATGCGTCCTACCATGTCCTATCTTTGGTGTTCACTAGGGGTAGACTGGCGCGAATAGCACTGCAGTGCCGAAATGAGTTACCATTTGGGACTTCAATGTCTTCAATTCAATTGTTTGGAGGAAAAGAAAAGGGCGCATCTCACATTTCCGCAACTATTTCGAACAATTATTCTGATTAGGTTGCAGGGAACAGGAATCAGGACTACCGCATTTCTAAACACACCTATTTGCTCCATACCAAGCTCAATCACAAAATCATTCACTTCATCTAAATTTGCAACTTACCCCGCTCACTGGTTGCCCCTCCGTTGAAGGATTTACCCTTCCTGTTCATGACCAGATTTCTTAAGTCCTAAGCAAGGATCGGCTTCAACGTTGGCTTTCTCCTTTGGAGGTATGCTGAGCACTCGACGAGATCGGCTGTGAAAAGGACATCAGAATATTTCTCTGGCTTGTCCTGACGCTGGCCATGCGACATGAGCCCGGCAAAAAATGGGAACCAGTGCATCAAAAGATTCGTGTGGGTACCAGGTGAATATTTACACTGGATCAAGTTCAGAGTTGGAATTCTGGCACCCCCAAAGCTGCGGGATTGACACGTCAAACAAGGACGTGGCGTCGTCCAAACTCTGGTGCTACTGGGCCCAATGCTGGGCACCCCGAAGGTTGGGGCACCACTGGGGCTCTCAGGTGCCCCTGTTGAGTGATCCCAATGCTGGACCAGGGTTTGTTGGGATATGCTATGGGATGCAAGGGGAACATTGATTAATTTTATATGTATAGTATTGCAAGAGTATGGCGCAGTATGGCAGTCACTTGCGAAACAATGGAAACACAAGTCTTGACGGTCACAAGTTCAAAGCCCTGCTGATGACCCAAGGAGTACAAACTGGCCCATGAGTACACAAGAGTGCTTGCCAGTGTAAACTATCTCGCTTAAAATCACTGATGAACGATCAAAGGCTCCTCTTGGGTCTCTGAGCCCCATCAAAACTCTATTCTTGCATTGGTGCCTTCAGGTGCCCTTTGATTGAGTACAGGTCGGTCCACAGTGTGGTGCGGACCATCTGAGACCAGATGGCGGGTTCCCTCACTTCGAGATGGTTCACTCCTATGGCTGCCTATGGCCCGATAACTAAACTGTATCCTTGATCCCCCATGAGCAACTTTATTTTGCTCCCGCTGACGCAGGTCTTAGCTCTTGGCGTGCAAAAAAGAGTAATCAACAAAACCGTTGCTATGACCATGAATTATTAAGTATAATTTACCAGTCTCAACCAGTTGCCAATGCTTGATAAACATAAAGCTATTACCGTAAAGCCATAAAGTCATAAAGCTATTACCATAAAGCCATTCAATCCACCATGGGATCATGCACCTGCCACCAGCTCCTCAGTTTCATCTGAGTTCCGAGCGGGAGATCGACAAGTGCAGGGTCCAAAAGGATACATTCCATCCTCGGTGGCTCTTGTGTGTGTGTGGCGGGAGAGCCCAAAAGAAATCTGACATAATCTGGACAGAGATAATTGCAGAATATCTCAGTGGCTGCTCGTCCCTACCTGACATCCATGGTCGTTTAGGGTTGTTCCATGCTTTTCAAAGAATGCAGTTCTGCTTCTGGATGATTGCCGACTCCTCAGCTTCACTGGTACCGTCTGACAAACATGTCGTTCAGTGAATTTCCAGCAACCATCCCAGCTATTGGGTTGATAGATCCTGCATAGAATCTACCAAACCATCCCATGTTTCCATCCAATTTTGCTGAGAATTCATCCAGTTTATCCTTGCCCATTCATCCAAGTTCTCGTTGCTGTGTCCGAACCCCTGAGCTCCCCGGGCCCTTTTGGCGTTGAGCAAGGAGGTATAGAGGTTCGGAATGCGCCGGCACAAGTCTTCCTCCTGGAAATGACGCTTGTGTCATGGTCTATCGCCTAGTAGTCAGTGGCTTATGGTCGACTTAAGTGTCAGGGTGGTCATGAACCCCTAGCAAACACAGCGAGTCCACGGCAACAAATTCCTATCAGGATATCTGTCAGCCCCTAGAAGGATGCTCAGGAATAGAAAAATGTTTGTGAGCAAAAATGCTTATATATGTCGTCTGTTGTTCACCAGTCCGTCTGTTGAAGAAAGGTTTCATACTCGAATGCACTTACCTCCTTGATACCAGGTGAGCAGTGAAAGAAACAGAACCAATACCTGCTGATACGGCTTGGACAGTACAGATTCCACTTCTGGTGAATACTAAAATGCCCTATAAAAAAACCATCAATCAGTAGGAAACTAGCAGCCATCTATGCTCCACCAATTGGCATCTCCACATGTGGAATCATGCATTTATCATTGTCGGACTATCGTCGATCTGAATTGTTCCAGTGTTGCTAGTCTATAATCATCAATACCCATCAGTTGCCCTGAATTGGTCAGTGTTACACTCTTATCAAAGATTCTTATTTGACGCAATCATTTCATTGACAAAGAAGAAAACATATATTTGCACCACAAAAGAGTCACTGTCAGTCACCGTTCTTCATCATATGATCCCCATGGTTATTAGCATTTTGATCACTAACCACCTTAAACCCCACCTTCGCTGTGCGGTCCTGTGCCAATGCTCCCGTCTTGTAACCACCGCCCACCTATCTGCTGGGTGCGATCCAGGACATGATGGCCAAGAAGTGGTTGATAAGAAGATCCATAATCTATTGCTTAACCAGTGATGTTTTTTCAAGGATCAATGATGATTAATGATGTTAAATAAATGATTTGTGTATTAATGTTTAATGACGGCTAATGATGGCTAATTCTCATGGGAATCATACTGATGTTGATGGAGATTATGACCAATGATGAAGCGTAGTTATCCGGATATACCAGGATCATCTAGATTAATGATGGTCCATGATGCGTGTTTAAGGGGTCAATACTGCAGCTGACAAGATTAAGGAACACCAACAAACCAACTGTGGGGTTGATATAGGAACAATCATTTTTGTTGGGAACCCAACAATTCTGGGTGAACAAGCATCTATTGACATACCAGTAACCAATACCACAATTGGACATCATTGATATGGAATGATGACCAACTTGTATATTATGGTTATCCAAACAACTTGTTTGATACATCGTCTTTTCTGATCATCTTACAATTCTCATTAATTTATGTGTGGATAGACTACCCATGTCAAAGAAGTCCGTCATTACCATTCTGCCGTGACTTTTTTTCCTCTCCATGTTCCTGACGCATCCAAACGGGACTCCGCGATATGCCCATGGGTCATTGCCAAATACAAATGGCAAGTGGAAAAAACAAGGCACTAAATTGCTTCGGTTCTAGGACGCAATACATGCAGCCCATATCAGTGTGGGAGTTGTAGCCTTGTACACATGGTCAAGTCCCAAAATTGCACATAGAGTTGGCTGACCACCACACTGAGCCTTCAGTGATCATTTGCTTCGAAATGCCAATGGCGGGAAACGGAAATTCGAAGGACTTGGGACTCTCTCAAAGTTGATTTGGGATACAAAACCAACAGAAAGACATGAAAGATGTACAACAACCATGACCAACTTGGATGGTTGGCCAGCACAGCGGACGTACAGCCCCATATTATTGGAAAAACGGATTCCAGGATTCCAGAATGTCTTGTGCGTTCATAAACAAATGCAAAGCATCCATATTCACTGCATACTTTCCTTGCTCATGAACACACAAATAGTGACATATCCAATGCCTGGGAACCATGATCAAAAAGCTTGATGTATTGCTTTCAGGTCATCAATTCTTTGAAGAAAACGTGGGCCCCTTATCCAAAGCCAGTTGACCATCTCCTTTGCCACTCACCCATGAGTCTGAACCCTATGCGCAAAATGTTGTTGATTTTCGTTGGTGCTAAGCCATTAAAAAGCAAAAATCATCTTTATTGACACACCAACACTCACAAAATGATTTTTTTGCTTGTTGATGACATTTTCGACACTACTGATCATTGACACATCCAACTGCTCACTCTAAGATGACCTTTCCACCCCCGTCCAGCTGCTGTATCCTGGAGCTGCGCCTGCTCCCCGTTGGCGAAGTTGAGGCCGCAGCAGGCCTTCCCAGGTTGCGAGGCGAAGCTCAGCAAGGCCTCGGAGTGACCATGGGATCCATAGGGGTAGTCAACATCCGGTTGCTTTGCAGCATGTTATTGATATATCAATATACATAACATATATTAATATATGATATGCAATGTTAATTGATATGTAATATAATTTATATACATATATTCTATATTTCAAAAAATATTGCTTTTCAACATGTATGCAAAACATCTTAAACAAAAATAGAAGGTCAACTGTACTCGCCGGCAGTCACCGTCATAGTGGTCTCTTGGAACAGCCACGAACAGGTCCGACAACCTCCCAAGGACCTAGGTTCTGGTTACTGATTAACCACTGTATCACCGTATCACCCGTGGTCAGTGACAAACCAGCTGATGGAGTAGACCACTTTGAAAAATTAACCACTGATCAGTAGACCACTTCAAGTGGTCTTTTCGGTTCCAGGGCAAATGCACCGAAAAAGCTGAGGCTCGAGCATCTGCAGTAGACCACTTTGAAAAGGTGATCTGCCAGCGTTGGAGCAGATGTTGGGTCCATTGGGAGCTTGGTCACTGATGGACGTGGTGGTTTCTTAAGCCATAGGGGTACCCAAAAAAGTGGTTGGTTTAGTATTAAACATGACTATTAATGGATGATTTGGGTGCACCCTGATTTTGAGAAACACCCATCACCCCAACCATGAAAACCCAACTGGTCGCCCCGCCTTGGGAGCTTGACACATCGCCGTCACCTGAGGAGTGGCCAAAGGATTCAGTGGTGAGCAGAACCAAACCAGCCAGCAATGATAGTCATATTCCTTCCTTGTAGGACATTTCTTGTAGGCAACAAGAGTGATATAACCATTTTTCTAGGCACAAAACAAAAGACACGTCGTTGAATGTAGTTAATTAATCATGATGACAAAGTATTTTGTATCGGCTTGCCAGGATGCCTCTAAATTCGATATCAAGCTTACATGCCCAACACACAATGGGGAGGCTACTTGGAGCTCATTGGTGTGCCAGCTGCTGAATAAGGCTTCCCAGAGAAATCCATGGCTTTCGAACACACTGGCGGTGCACAGCTCTTCACATCATGCACAGGTGCTCTCCACAGCTTTTGTAAAGACAAGTGGAGGCCAATCATCCTCTTGATCAATCATGATTTTTGTGGGTCAAAAAAACCTGTCAAAGAATCATGATCGTTACTACATTCCAAAAGAATCGATCAGTAACATCTGACGGTAGATCCATAAACCTTCCCCAGTTCCACCCTGAAGACTGCTGGTGTTCTCTTATCCAATACGATGGATTATCCACAGCTGAATCCAGCTGTCAACGATGAACGAGGGAGCCTCAATGGCCCCTCCAGATTCCGACGTGGAGGTTTTCCACCAAGAAATTATCACCTTTGGAATGGGAGAGGATTATCAACCACTCACTACTAGTCATATAGTATCAACCATTCACTATTCCAACCATCATATCCATCATTCTCAACCATTCATCTGGAGGTCGCCACGTTTGTGCTTTCCGAAAGGTGACCCTGATGACGATCAGCTAGGCCCAAGCCCCTGGCCTTGTTCCCTCCACGCACGGTTTCCGCAAAGGAAATGTAGCGGCAACTCGGCACCGCCCCGAAGGAATTGCGCATCTTGTAGTTCATCTCCGCGACCTGAACCATGAAAAAAGGCGGCTTCATCCCGTTGCTTGATGATTGTTGATGAATTCGTTGGTTGAACGGATATGGCTAAAATCTATGATATTCTTATGAACATGCACCAACAATTACAGTATTTCCACTAGGTAAATTTGGCATTGCCATCATCATTGATGCTGTCATCCCTGTAAATCCATGCAGGTGAACCCAGCACACTCAATCAGCAACAGCTGAGGGTACCTGTCCCCGACATTGACCACTGATCCGACAAAGAACAGGGTCATGGGTGGCGGAGCCCAGTTCGCTACATGGTGGTTTCGCAAGCCATAGGGGACCCAACAAATTGGTGGGTTTATTATTCTAAATGATTAAGATTGGGTGATTTGGGACCCCTGTGACTTGAGAAACCAGCATTTATTGAGCTCCCCAAGACAACCCAGCGACCATAGGGATTGTGATACCAACCAATCATGCTATACTAAGTCCCAGCTCCAGTTATCGCCTCCCTTCCCAACAGCTGCTAACCACACCCGCCGCCTCTGCACGAAACTTCCTGGCGACCAGTTGGGTCGCTGGCAGTTCACTCAAGGTAATACAACGGCTATGATGGTTAATGTAGTCATATCAATTACTAAATGACATAGCAATAGTTAAGATGAATTACTCATATGGTATCAATCATGCTATCATGAACTCACTCATTTGATAGCAGCCAGCATGGTGAATGATGGTTACACCAGGGGTATAGGGTAGCCACGGCGCCAAATCTTACCCTCAGTGGTTGAATCAATTGAGCAGTGCTCAGTGGTAGAGATGGCTGTATAGTTGGAGTTAGGGTAATCAAAATGGCATATCAACTAGGAATATCAGCTAATTAGTAATATCCAAAAGGATAGTAACAATCAAAATGGTAAACCATATTGGGTGTACTATGGTAGGATATCACTTGTCTATATAATGGAATTATTACAATTCATCCACTACTAATATCAACTCAGACCAGTATGACTACCCAGTAGCACACCAAAATAGCTATATAGAAATCAGTTAGCAACATGCTATCACGTAGCAATGTCAACAAAACTCGTTTGATGCTTGTTACAGTCGCCTGTGTCATTGTAAATCAACACTAGTAAGATAGTCATGACCGCTATGACCGAAGCTGATCTCATTATAGGTTTTGTAGGCAGCCATGGTCATCTAAATAGTTGACCCAACTATCAATCAATTGTCTGGTCGGCTCAACTAATCAATCGGATGGTCGGCTCAACCCAACAATTTTCTAAGCAGCGGTTGCTGAAACTGGCTCTTACCACCGGCTGTAGCCCGACACTTACATTCGACTACCATCGCCGATTGAGAGAGAAACACAATAGCCACCACAGCTCAATGCTCGGAACCCTAACTGCTACTTTTCATTTTCGGATTTTAAATGAATCGGATGGAGGTGCTGAGTTCACATTTCCATATTTACATTGCCATCTTTTTCAGGGAATTGGATTTCAATCACCATAACACTACAAAGACTTAGGACCCAGTACTCCTTCTCTACAAACTTGTAGCTGTTACCTATATCTGTGTGTTTTCATGTTTCCTTGTCCAAGGTATCCTGAAGTTCTGCTTGATGGCAATGTCTTCAACAAATGCACTTGTGACTCTTGTAACTTGTTCGTCTTGTCCTTCATTTTTTGTCGGCTGCCTTTACTACCTTGTTCTTGTACCAAACAAGTGTATTCATTTAGGCTTCTCAACATTGTGTTGTCATTGTTCTTGCAGCAGTTATTCTTGCACTATCTTTTCATCTTCTTCAGGTATCAAGGCAATGGAATGAGAAGGGCAGGCCTGACATCAACTACAGTAGAGTAATCCACTCCAGCCTGAAGCAGCAACTAGCCGACAAAATACACACAACCATCAAAAATCAGCGCAACGAATCAAAAGAACCTGCCTACTTGACTGATGAACCCAATATAATACAAATTATCAGCAAAGACTGTCGGGGATCCTGCCAATCAAAACCAGCAGCTGCCTTCCAACATGCCAGCGGGTCCGGTCGTCATCAAACTTCGCACCGGACCGTCGAGTAGCATCATCGACTGCGCTCAGGTGAATGGGATAATCTTCGTGCTGCTTTCGACCTAGTCAGTTTGGGGAACCCCAAAGGTATGCTTGGTTTATTACCTATACATGCATGGTTAATAGTGGATGATTTGGGGGTACCCTACTTTGAGAAACCACCATTTTGGTGGGTTATACTTGCCGATGATTGATGGCTGTCGAAATCACCTGTATGTCTGGACGAAACGCAAAGAACACGGCAAAAGATTCTGAAGTGACGCTTTTTTTTTGAACTTTAAGTGCTCCCACTGCGTATACAATATTGTACAAGATCAATATATTCCGGGTTTGTGGTTTCAACCCCAAAGAAGAATATTATTCAACCAACCAACCATTTGCAAGTACAGGGGATACAGTTTAAAGCCACCTCAGTATTTGTTTTATATTGTTCAACTATTGTTGTTGGTTGTTGTTGGTTGATATCCCCTGTATAATCGCTCAATATTAATTAATCGTTATGAACCTATTATTGGATGAACAACCGATACGGCGACTGCGTTGGTAGCCCCATCCAGCAATTTGTAAGGGAGGGTGTTGTGAGTCTGCGTAAATCGGGTGGTGTTCACGAGGACCACAAGCATGGCACAAAGCGAGGTTACTTTATTTGATTTTCACACTTCGTCTGTTCATTGTTTCATAAGCTGGAGACAATTTTTCCTGGGTCAGGAGTCAGGATTCCCCAGTCACAAGAGATGTGATGCGTCGATAGTTACTTTGGCCGGAGGAATTCCCTATAGTTGGCGGCTCATCACTGGATAACCACCAGCGATCTTTCGCTACCCCTTGTGTACAACCCTGTGGTTGGCTTCATTATCAATATTGTTGCTTGTACCCATGCTTGTCAATGAAATATATAATAAGATAGTACTACGACTACCACCAAATAATATCAGCGCGATAAAGGAACACTAATGAGATTCATACTATTCCTACGAGCATATCCAGGCACATCCTTCTAAACCAATTGCAAGCTTCACTACTGAGAAAAGAACAGGTATGCTAGTTAGCTGGCCATTTCCAACATTGCTACTCCACCCAAACCATTTTGGGTATTATCTCCAATGTTTCTGCTACACCACTGGTGAATATAATCAATCATCAAGTCCACCATGCTATTCATATCAACAAAAAATATGCTTGCTCCTGTGGCTATAGCTAAAAGCGTTGGTAAAACTCAATGGTACCAGTACAAGTAACCATCAAACGTCAATAATTCATCATGATCAATCATTATCGACCGTCATTAAGCATTTAACATCATTAGCCGCCAGTCAACCATCATCAAACGATATCAAACGCTATTAACCACAATCAACCATCATGAGCGATTATCTAACCATCACAAAGCATCAGTTATTCCGGAATCGATCATCATGCACTACCAATCAATGACTAGTTAACTCATAAGTTGTGATTACCGTGTCAAAGCCAGCATCATCAACCATTGATTAAGGAGTGAACTCATTGATCATACCCTAATCATCATTAATCACCAAGTAAGCATCAGTTAACCATCATCATCATCATCATCATCATCATCATCATCATCATCATCATCATCATCATCATCATCATCTTCATCCAAATGATGCTTAGGGTATATTCATTATACAAATCATTGGCTCATGCTGGTTAGGGTATACACCATGATGATCGTTCCCATTGACTACAACTGGTTGTACCCTATCATCATCCCAACCACCGTCATCCGGCTCCTGCTGCCACATGCACCGGCTCCACTACCGCAGCTGGTGTGGGAGGCGATGACGGTGCGCTGGGAGTGGGAGGAAATGCCTGGCACCAAGGGCTTCGCACGGAAAATGGTGAAGTCATGGTGGGTTATGGCAAATTACAAAGGATAATACAACGGTAATTGTGGATGGTAAGATTACACGCAATTCCCACCCTTTGCCCGGAAACTTGAACATTGTACCACAGTATAACACTCAGCAACTTGGAGAAATTACGAAAACGTTGGCTATACGCAGCGATTTGTGCTTTAGGACTTTGCTGTTTACAGTTTATGGTTTTAGGGTTTAGGGTTTAGGGTTTAGGTTTTTACGGTTTTAGGGTTTAGGGTTTTAGGGTTTGAGGTTTAGGGTTTACAGTTTTTCGGTTAAGAAGCAAAAAGCAGCGGGCCTGCGCAGGAATCTGAGGGTCCAGTATGACAAGCGATTGTGCACTTGTAATTTTCCGGGCAAAAGGTGGGAATTGGTCGTAAGATTAATACGAACCACAATTAAGAAAACAAGACTAGTAAGTGAGTATTTCCATTACAGTATTACCATTAAAGGAATTAATACGAATAACGTGGCTGGTAATATAGTCTATTCCTATATCGGATAAGAATAAGGATGGTACTTTGTATAATTTCTGACAATTAAAAACAGTGGTTCTATGTGGTTATGATGGATTGACTATTGGTTGATGATGATTACAATGGTTGGTAGTGATTGATGGAGGTTAAGGATGGTGGATGATGCTTGATCGATATGGTTCATAATGTTTGATGATGGCCAAGGATGGTTAATCAAACATCATTAATGATGATTAATCCTTGGTTAATAGTCATCATCATTAAAAAATGGCTAATCTCATTGGTTAGTTTGCAATAGTCAACCAAATTTGATGATATGTCATCATCCATGGTTAATAGTGGTTGATTAAACCCTTCAGTAGCTAAGGATGATTAATTTGCGATAGTCAACCAATGATATGTCATCATCATGGACCAAGATTGATCCTTGCAAAGGTAACGAAACTGGTGTTTGACAGAACCTGAAGCAGCACCGTTAAATCGAAACATTGACACATAAACAGCAAACACCAAACATATATGTGTCCAATAAAGCTATTCATAATATGGCTATATAGTAATTTTCGCAAACTATAATAATCACATACCCTGTGGGAATCTAGCTGGCTTTGGAATATATTGGTTGGTAGGACCAAATTTTAATGCACACGGAAGAAATTGCCTGACTCAATTTGACCCAAGTGTCTTGAAGTTGAGATCTCTCCATGGTACCCCCCTCAAAAGCACCATCTCCAAATGCTCATAGATTCACCAGTCAAGTATCAATTCACCACCATGGAGCACAAAAAAGCATCCGTGCATCAGCCATCATAATTCACACCTATGAATCACTATTAGTCAGAACAACTATTCATCACTATAATCGCAGTCACCATTAGTAAGTAATATCTACCTATCAATCATCCATCATAACCATCATAAAACCACCATAACCCATCACCTGGTAACTAATATCACCCATCATCCACCCATCACCCACCATTCCCAACGGCACCAAGCTGCGCCACGGCTCCACCTTGACATCAGGAGGGGGCGCCCTTGTTACCTCGGCAAGTGGCGCTGAGACACCGTGTTTCAACGGCCAAATGCCTGTGGTTGGCACATACGAAACGGATCCAGTAGTTTTTCTTGGTCATGACCAACAAGTTATCATCATCACTTTTGCTAGTACTATCTTTTGCTAGTACTATCCATTACGATCTCCCACAATCACCATTAACTGAACAACACAAACAATTATCGCTGGTATGAAGCCACCCTGTAGTCGTGTCCTAAACCATCATGAACCATTAATCATTCATCAATCATGAACCATTAATCATTCATCAATCATGAACGATAATTCACCATTCTTGGCCATTAATCAACATTATTGCCACTCATCTCTGGTAAACTAAGATGGCAATGGAAAATCCACCCTTTTGTTCGAAAAACCCTGGGAAATCATCCACGAATGGTGGTAATTACCCTTGTTGAACTAATGTTTATGCTGATAATGGCCACTAATAAGGGTAATTAACCACAAGTGGTTAATACTAATCACCCTTGTTGACCACTCATCAGCATCCATTCTCAACCCCTCAGCTCGCCTCAGCTCATCAACCAGCGCAAGTGCCAGCAAACTCTGGGTCGCCCGACTGGGCCGGCCGTGCCTGGATCCATCTCCCCCCGGCAGCTTACTCTGCTTGGTGGTTGAACCACCCATGGTTAACTACTGGGTGGTTGGTTCAACCAGATATATTACCACTATGATCATAGTTAATAATGATCACAATAGTTGATAATGATCATACGCTGGTTGGTGGTGCTCACCACCCCGTCATGAAAAATATGCGCAAGTCAATCAACCAACCATTTGTTCATACGGGTGAAAATAAAACATGCTTAAAATCAGCAACCAGTACATTAATGGGGAATACCAACCAACAAAACAATGGTTCAAGTCAATCGTTGATCAAAAGGGATAAGAATCAACAATAACAGTGGAGATACAAAATATACATTGTCATTGGTCAAGAGCCACCAACCAACAAATGGGGGTTTCTCAATGATGGTAAAATGCGTTCGTAGTAGTCAATATAACAGCTAATAACATCAATAAGAGTTGATATTTGACCCCCCTCGTGGATGGAATCTATACATACTGTATTCTTTGGTGGGCAGGTCGGACGTTAAGGGCAAGGGATTCGGATATTACAATCACAATTTAATCCTTTTATGTTCAGTGATAAACGAAATGGAAAAGAGCTGGACAAAATCTAGATACCACGGTCAAAGGAAGAAGTATTTAGACAGTATCTGTTGCTGTGTCCCACCTGATGGTCAGGAGATATAAACATGTCTGAGACCACCATGACCACCGATGCCATTGCATTACATTGGGACTGCAGACTGAGTGGGGTCTTCCTTCATGACCAGGAATTCACTTCCTCCAGGCAGTTCAGGACTCCTGTCTTCGCCAGCACAGTAACTATGCAAATCACCCATATCGCAGTCGTTACTGACGCGAATCTATGATGATATGCGTCCATGTTGAATTCTCAAAAACTACGATAAACAGCGATAAACCAAGGTCACAAACAAAATGCCCATCTGACGTTGTAGTGACGATCATGATGGACAAGCGTTGTCATTGTCCACATCTTTGAACTTCAAGAAAATGAAAGGCTATATCAGGGTGCAGCATGGCGCAGCTATGTCTATATCTATATAGCGCGTATATGAACGGATATATAACGAGGGGTGCACCCCGAACCATGCAGCACCGTGCACCGGCCAATCCAGCTGTGAGGGGCGCCTCTCTGCCCCCAGCGCGTGGGCACCGGAGCAACTGGCAGCCAGGTGGAACTTTGAGGAGAAACCAAGCACTGGTGAACAGTGAACGCATGAAACTATGCCGAGTTGGGTCAATATTAATTAATCATCAATAATGGAGATGAATTCAAAGAAACACCAACAATCACAGTTGGTGTTTCAGGCGTTAATGATGGGGGAACCAGGGGTACAGGGTTTTGACCCATAGCCATATGAGAATGCTTGGCCATTCATTTTTTTTCATTGCGCCACTGATCTGTTTTGGTGCTGGTGGTCCCGACTCATGGCTTTGTAGCTCGAATCGCTACTGTAGAGCTGAGTTAACGCTGGTCTGAAGTGAATGGAGTCCCAAAGTCAGACAAATTCACATGACAACCCATGGGAAATCCATGGAAAAGGCAACATATCCACTTTGTTGGTTTCAACCCTTAAAAAATATCAGTCAATGGGAATAATCATCCCCAATACTGGGGAAAAATAACACATGTTTCAATCCACCGACTAGGTTTGCGAATCAAAATCCATTCACTAACCAGTCCGTGTGAACAAACCACCTAGTTATGTTTTTGAATCTAGTAAAACATGTTCAAACCAGTATCCCAAGAATATCCCATGAATCAACTTGAAAGGTCCGATGCAAAGAAAGATCTTTCCAGCCAAATGGTGAGTAGGTTGGCTGGTCAACAATTCCCTGGAACAGCCAACAACCGCATAGGAATGATGGAACTGCACAAAGCCAACCAGGTAGCTTTGCAACACTGCCAGCTGATGGATAGGAAGCATGCACTACCACTATATAGATATTATATGCATATCTATATGTATAAACATTCTATTGGGAACTAGATGTAATATATTGCCATTATCTGACTGTATTCTAGAAACACTGGTTGATAATCGTTGTGGAGCCAAACATCATTCTTACAAGCACTCACCAACCTTCCAATCGACTCTACTTGGGTATGACTACATCAGCAGCCGGCACTTCGGGCGCGCCGGTGTCATTGCGATACACCACTCCTTCGGCAAATGAGATGCGGTCCTGCAGCTGTGACTTGTCGTCTCCGAGGCTCAGAGAGAAGCTACTAGTTGTGGTTATTTTAGGATTTTAGGATCATTTTTGGATTTTTATAGTTGATTTTTTGTGCTTATTTACGATTTTAGTTATTTTAGGCTATTTTAGGATTATAATTAGTTGATTTTTTTGGGGATTATAATTTTAAAACATTTCATAAATTTCATAGTTGAATCTTATGATTATCACTCTAGATGTCCCCGTCAGTGGATCGAGGAAATCCAGGTGGGATGTGTGATTTCGGGAGACATCAAAAATCACTTGGAATGTTGGAAAATCACCTACAAGGGCAAAGCAAAATCTTTCAAATTCAAATCAGTGGAGTTGAAATTGTTTTTGTTGAATCAACCTCCAGAATCTTTTGTTGAGTGGCAAACCCTGTTTGGTGATTCGACACCCAAGCCATTTTGCCTGCAACGGCTTGAAACATTTCAGAGATCAATATATTTCTTCACACAGGTGTTTCAACACTTGCGCTGTGCAATAGTGTGCACTAATACTCTTGAAACCTATTTTCAAAGTATTGCAGTGTTCGTAAATTGCATCATTTCGTGTGCTGTAATGTTAGTTGTAAGTCAGGGAAAGCTCTGAACCTAAGATTGAGCACAGAAACAACCAGGCCAACAATATACCGAGAAACAACTCCAACACACGCCTCTTACTACTCTAAAATAGTTCGAGCTACAACAGGAACATACTTCTAAAAGGAACATGGAATTCCTTGAAACATGCGGAAATCACCTTAGGCAATGTTACCTGTAGGAGGGCGAAATTGTTTGCAACACCAATATGTTCTTTTCCAGAAAACATCGTAATACTTGAATAAAAGACTTGAACAGGTGCTTTGCAGAAATTCACTTTCAAGACGCTGGAGACACATGTATTTCTACGTTGGAGATAATAGGTGTAGTGATTTTTGCTCCAAAGCCACGGTTCTAGATCCCCTTCTTGAAGAAACCACTGTAATACCACAGTTTCATAATATTTCTACTGCAACATCACTCCCCAATGGCAGGCCATTCTTTAGAAAATGGGTGATCCTTCCAAACTAGTAATTAACAGCAAAGGTCCAAAGGTTGTTCATGGCTATGTCAGTGGTTACTTCCGATGTTTACTTTTATATTTATATATCAATGCTTATTGAATGGTTACTTAACGGTGCTATATGAAGGAACAATTGATATTACTAAGGGGCTGTAACCATCAAGAATCCTCTACTGCCAGTAGCAAGTCTCCCCAGAGGCTCACGGTCCGACTCCTCATCCTTTGGTCCAGGGACACACAGCGATGTGACGCCGCCTCGTCCGGCGATGAACAGCTTTCCATTTCAATGATCTTCCTTCAAGTAGTGGCTATGGGACAATATTAACCAACTAATGAGGGATATTCCCCAACTAAAGTAGGGAAAACAATCGTAGTCAGTAGGTCCCAAGTGTTGAAAAGCAACCCTGTTTATCGTAGACATCCAACACCTGGGGTTGTATCAAGAAGCTCGTGTCTCCTTGCGTGTCCCCAAAAACACCTTAGCCTTGTTTTTCATCTTGTCGATTTCTCAGCTTATAGCCCACAAGTTGCTTACAAGCAAAATCCGCATGCCAGCCTTCTTCTGCAAAAAAACCTCTAATCCCAATCAGAAATAATTGAGTAGGTATCAAAGCCGTGTACATGTTAGCCAGAATGATGTTTGAAAAAAACAAATCCTTTTTCTGTCCAAAGAGTTGGGGAATATCATACAAACTTAACAACAGAACACTTCCACAAATTGAAAGGACGAAGACCCAGAATGGGTCTGGCTGGTATGAATATGTTTTTGGCAGCATTTGTTATCGTTTTGTTATCGTCCTGGAGGCTGCTTCCATGAGCATTGATACTGTGATCGTTGCATCTTCCTTTCATCGTCTACGGTTGTTTCGGCGCTCAATGTCAGCTCTTGGGGGTGCAAAATGGAAAGCACCAGGGACGCCAGTTTGGTCCTGTCAGCTCCTTCAATTGCGTCCCCCTATAGGGATATCCCATTTATGGCTCCAAACAGCTCTAACCACACGTCAGTTGGGTCAAGATCCGGGGTGAAGCCACCCTGACGAACTCTGTCAATGAAGCAATGCAGCCGCACTCATATCTTTGCCATGTAAGGTTCATGACATTTTGATGGTTTCTTCATGTTTCTGTTGGTGGCTCATGGTCAGTAAACGGGGATCAATGATAGTCCGATCATATCTCATAGCAGGTGGTCATATTGGTCACAAATTATCATGAACAAACCTGTCTCTGCTGACAAGTTGCAACTGAAAGTTACCATCAGTAAAGGACACATCTTTGCAAACCATTGAAACAAATAAAGAACCATTGCCTACAGGACTACCATCCCAGAGCTGAGCGGTGCTTGGCACGTGAGCCATCGTTTGCAAGAATTTAGATTAGTTCAAACTGCCCCATCATCTCAAGTGGGATGGAAAAGCAGCCAAGGTTTAAAGAGACCTGGCTAGTGAACACCACCACACAGGGTATTGACCTGATCCTTGCTGGAGTAGTGCCAACGCAAAAACAAGCGGTGCCATGACTTCTGACTGGTGGATGGGAATTTAAGTAAGTGGATGATAGCCAGCATCTACCACTATCAAGCATCAAATTGTATCAATCAATTGCATTGGTATGAATATATTCTACTGTATATAAACATTAATTAAATAAATAAATTAAAAAAATAAATACATAAATATATATATGCTACCCCCCCTGGTACCGACGCAAAATTTTTAAAATGTGATTTTGGGCAAGCGCACAAGTGGGAGGCAAGGGTGGGATATGAATCAAACTAGCTCAACCCAATAGACCTGGATGCCAAATGCACCTTGTTGTTCATGCGCAAGTGGCAGGCAAGGGTGGGATATGAATCAAACTAGCTCAACCCAATAGACCTGGATGCCAAATGCACCTTGTTGTTCATGCGCAAGTGGCAGGCAAGGGTGGGATATGAATCAAACTAGCTCAACCCAATAGACCTGGATGCCAAATGCACCTTGTTGTTCATGCGCAAGTGGCAGGCAAGGGTGGGATATGAATCAAACTAGCTCAACCCAATAGACCTGGATGCCAAATGCACCCTGTTGTTAATGCGCAAATGGCAGGCAAGGGTGGGATATGAATACCAACTATAAACCTGACATACCTTGGCACTCCACCTGGCGGCGGCCTCTTCTGATGGTCATCTTCGAGGTGTTCCTGCAGCATGTTTGAACTATTGCTGGCGAAGCAAAGGAACAACGCAGCAGTTCATGGACACGATCCACAGCGCAATGCACCGGCACAATTCACCAAGTATTCTCACATTTTTTCCCTAGCGTTTTAAATCAGCTCACTTGCCGTGAAAGACATCAAAAGCCCATGCGCACAGCTCGCCGGTCGCACACCACAAATCGCAATTCTTGTACCAATATTGGTACTGTGCTGATCGGATTTGTGCTTTCAACGTGTGCGATCCGACTTTGCAGCGCTGATTCAAATTGCGGCGATCCTCTAAAAACCGCCAACAACGATCCACAACCTGCGTGCCAGCTTTGACGCTGAGTGTCTTAGAAGTGCCAGGGACTTTGTGCTTCACGATCTTCACATATCGTGGAGCCACCCACTTCCAGCCACTCTTCGTCTTGACTCTTTTTTTCTGATGGACCACTCGGTCATGCAGCACGCCCTCCACTCTGACCTTGTAGCTCTTGGCTGAGTCAGTGTGGAGTATGATTTTTTCTGCGCGCCAACCATCTCTGAGCCAGCGGCTGCCATTCCACCTTCCTAACAGCGCCAGGTCCCGGTGCTCGGCGAACTGTTCGCACAGGTTTCAGTCGATGAAGCACTAAAGACTCAGGTTTGCCCCGTTGGACCATGCCAAGCCACTGCTCCCACTCCACTGGCATCCTCTACTTCCAAGAACCCAGCCATATCCCTCTTGTCGAACGTTGCCTCATCGCTCGAACACCCCAAGCAGTCACTTTGTTTTCTCGTTGCCCGTCAAGCCGTGTCTAAGCTTCAAATTTGGCGCGCAGTTGCCGAATTTCTGCACGGAAAGCAATGTTCTCATCGTGCAAATCATCGACCAAGACGCTCAGGTCATCGTTTTCGTCTTGAATGCTTTGGTGCACTGCAATGGCCTCCTCAAACTCCTGAACCGTGCCTCGCAACTCTGCGATGGTGCGCCTCAATTGGCTTTTGCAAGTGGACGATGACGTGGAGGAGCTCTCCGAAGAGCTCTCTTCACTTCCTTTCTCAGCACTTTCCTGGTCAGAGCCAGACTCTGAGCCTAACCTGGGCTTCTTCGGATCGGGACCTTCAGGAGCTGGCGGCAAGGCCAGAAGTGGCTTCTTGACAGGGCGCTCATCACTGCCGCTGCTTTTTTTTTTTGCTGAACCCAGCAACTCTGCCAGACTTTGGTGAGCTTCTGCAGTCCATTCTCCACGTTGCCCAGTTCGCAACTTGTGCTTCTTTTGCACAGTGTTGAGGGCAGAGCTAAGAGCGTCTTTGGTGAAAGGCTATGAAAGGCTCACGAGTACGTTGGACCTGGATTTCACCGCGCTCGATGAGGGACACGAACTCTTGAGTGGGCGGTCTTGCCTTCCGCCCTTCTTGTGCTGCTGGCGCACAAGAAGCCGTAGGCGCGAGCTGCAAGAAAGCAGCGCCTCCACACAGCTGGACCGTGCCACTGACACGCATTGCCATCGGAGCGTGGGAGAGAGGAAAGTGGGCAAGAGCAATCAAACGGCTGCGAGTAGCGCCGGCTTAGGCTCATACACTCCGTGAGAACAGGCTGCGCAGCAACTACGCGCAAGCCCACTAAGGTGGTCGATTTGGCTTAGGTGAGGTTAGCCAGGCTTATAAGAGGTTAGCTGAGGTTAACTTAACTTAGGTCAGATAACAAAAAAACAGCTAAAAGCTAACCTGAGCTAAGCCTCACCTAACCTGAGCTAAGCGTTTTGAGCTACTTTTTGATTGTCCACATATTTCTTTATGTTTTGGTTGCTTTTTTGAACTTAACTTTCTTTTCTTTAGTTATTTTGATTGAATTTGATGTGTTTATAAATTTCATGAAATTTCTGAACTGGATTTGACTTTGAGCTTTGATGTAAAAACGGATAGAGAGAAAAATAATGATCTGTATGTATTCTCTTTTCAAAACCTCTTCTAGAATTCTGAATATATATGTATATATATGTATAGATAAACATATCAAAAATATGTTTTAACTTATAATTACGTTTTTGACAAAAACATTGAGATTATGAAATATGATCAGATAACAAACAGATAGCAGTTAAACAAACTATCAGATAACAAACAGATCACAGTCAGATAACAAGAAAAGTAGCAGATAACAACCAGATAACACCAAAACCATGACAGATAACAAACAGATAACAATAAAAAGTTAAATGCAGATAACGATCAGATAACAGTACAACAAAAGGCAGATAACAAACAGATAACACTCAGATAACATATAATATCTAAATATATATATTAATAAAATAAATGTTTGAATCTTTTTTTGCAGCTATGAATTATAGAATACGAATTTCACACCACATATTTATAGATTCAGCAAAACAATCCTTGTTGGTTGGTAGGGGTGAGGCTCGGTCCCCCTTCAAAATAGAAACATTTGATGGTACCCAACTAGAAATTAAAATAAAATGGGGGTGACTGACGTTTTTTGCAACTTGCTGAGAGGGTCAAGCCCTCATTGAAATAACACAAAAATGAAATAAAAAATCCTGGGGACTGACATATCCAAAACACACCCAACCAAAAATAGAAACCAGGGGACTGACCCCATTTTTTGATCATATCTGCACACATCCTCAAAAGTAACCACCCCAGTATACCCAGTCCATCCAGTCCATTGAACTGCGCTGGCACTGGTTCATATGTTGCACTCAGCTGGGGGGCTGAATGATCCTATACAGACTGTTCACACTAAAACGGTTCCGACTAAAACGGTTTGGCACTGAACATTTCTCCAAAGCGGTTTTCCCTGAAAAGGTTTTGCACAGGAGCGTTTCCTCCAAACAGGTTTCCACTATCATTAAAACCATCCAAGGGATCTACATGAAATAATTTGGGGGGGGCTTAACCAGAAACCTATCAGCTTGAATATCTTATTGTTGGGATCCACCCTAATATTGTCAATCTTCTTTACCATTTGTCAACACTGCACCGAGCATACATGGCTCTTGGGTTACTTTGATGTATGTGATGCATTATCTGTTTTCCATCATAACAATCCATCATCGTTACACGCTTCAGGTGCAACCTTTGAAACATGATTAAGTTTTACCCATCCTGGAAACGGTCCATTAAAACAGTTCTAGGCATCTATACATGAAATAATTTGGGGGGGCTTAGCCAGAAACTTATCAGTTAGAATATCTTACTGTTGGGATCCACCCTAATATTTTACGGGAACATTTTCTCCAAAACGATTTCCACTAAAACGGTTTAGCGCCAAAGCAGTTTTCTCTAAAAGGGTTTTGCTTAAGAATATTTTCTCCAAAGCCATTTCCACTAAAACGATTTAGCATGGGAACATTTTCACCAAAGCGGTTTACACTAAAACAATTTGACAGTGTTTGGCACTGGAATATTTTTTGCAAAGCGGATGGCATTGGGACATCTATCATTGAAATGTCTTCCGTTGGTCTGTCCAAGAGTGTCAGTACCGAGAGTGACTCTCCGCTACAAGAATGACTTCCGAGAATGTCACTTGAAGAGTTGCAACACGAGAGTGTTACTTCAACAGTGTTTTTTAATGTATTTAATGTATTTTGAAGATCACGCCACTAATCTAAAAATATTTATAAATACTATCAACATCTGAGTCCATTTCTGCCCGCAGTGCCAAACAACTGGATGACGACTGTCAGGATCCTTCTGACATACAAGAACACAAGGTAAAGGTCTTCCAGCAAAACTGGCGGTGTGATGCCACTGGGAGCCTGATGTAGTACGATGGCATTCGCTGGGTTCAAGAAGATCAAGAAAGTTCATGCTTATAGTCAAACCCCTTTGAAAATAATTCTGTGGTGGCTCTCAGGTTTATAGCCAGACCCCCTTGAAAACAACCCCAGGGTGTCTGACCTCAAATTTGCAATGAAATTGAGGGTACCAACTAGTATTCTTGGACATATTATTTCAGGATTTCTGTTTTAAAGGGTGCTCGTGCCCCCCAATTTTCTTTTGGAGCTACCAAGGAGGATCAAAACACCTTGTCAAGAGCAGATGTCCAGACACATCTTGCCAAAAGCAGAGCAGTTGCTCGAGCCAATGGTCCATCCAATCTTCTATGGCTGAAATGCTGCAACATTCACAAAACAATTGATTTCAAAAAAATCTTAACATCATCCTTTGCAGCCTCAGATTTTCATTGATTTTGATACAAAAACTTCAAATTTCAAAACCCTAGCAAAACAAGGTTTTTGAGCTAAGCTGAGCTAAGCGTTTTACAGAAAAAAACGAAATTGAGCAGATAACAAAAAGCTAAGCTTAGCTAAGCCTGACCTAAGTCCTTATAAGACCTTAGCTTCCGTGAAATCAGTTAGAGGCTTAGCTTAGGTTAACCTCGGCTTAGCTGAGGGTTAGGTCAGGGTTATAAGAGGGTTAGCAAGGGTTACTAACCCTAGCTAACCCTCACCTAAGCCAAATCGACCACCTTAGCAGGCACCTCTTCAGGAAGAATGCTTCATGACAAGGTCATTGCCGCATAGCCTCATGACAGAGCTGAGAACAGACCAGACACCAAAATTCTAGGAAAACTTCTGGGAGGGAGGGAGGGAAGGGGCCCCGGTACTTAGAGAAATCTTGTCTCTGGAACTTTTTTGCAAACTTTTGCAAAAATTGTCCACCTCGAAATGCTCTAAATACTTGACTACAAGATTCCAGGAAAGCTTCTTGGATCCACAGTTGTTAGGAAATATATCCAAGATCCAAGATTGCAAGATGAGTTCTTAGAGGGA
>VSDK01011699.1:79581-97209 GCA_009767595.1 Symbiodinium kawagutii | reverse complement strand
GCAATTTTTTTCTACCTCGAAATGCTCTAAGTACAGACAGACCCAAGATCCAAGATCCAAGATTCTGAGAGAACTTCTTGGATCCACAGACCCAGGATCCAAGATCCAAGATCCAAGATTCTGGGAGAACTTCTTGGATCCACAGACCCAGGATCCAAGATCCAAGATCCAAGATTCTAGAAGAACTTCTTGCATCCACAGACCCAGGATCCAAGATCCAAGATTCAAGGAGAACTTCTTGGATCCAAACTCTTCTAGATCCAAGATCCAAGATTCTAGGAGAACTTCTTGGATCCACAGACGAAGAGTTTGGATCCAAGAAGTTCTCCCAGAATCTTGGATCTTGGATCCCGGGTCTGTGGATCCAAGAAATTCTCCCAGAATCTTGGATCTTGGATCTTGGATCCTGGGTCTGTGGATCCAAGAAGTTCTCCCAGAATCTTGGATCTTGGATCTTGGATCCTGGGTCTGTCTGTACGTAGAGCATTTCGAGGTAGATAAAAATTGCAAAAGTTTGCAAAGTTCTAGGGACGGTATGGTGGGATGGGAAATGAATTGCAATTCCTTGCAATTTCTGGTTACCAGAAATCCCTTAAGTATATATATATATATATATATATCATAAATGAACCAATTAAGTAGTATACAACCTCCAGCTCGAGGTAAGACCTCCTCTTCAACTTGATGGCTTGCCCGAGGATCTGGCCCATGAAGGATTGGCGCGATGCTTTTGCAGAACAGCGCTGGATGCTCCGAGTTTTGTTCACATTGGAGGACTTCAACTGCTTGACTTGAATGATTCAAACCTGACGGTATACATGGTACCAGCTATGGCACAATTCCTGTCAACCCAATGACTTGGCGGTTTGCGCGCAACGATTGGAGACACATGGTGATTTCTGTGGATAGAACTTGTGTTGCTACCCTTTGCATTTTTAGCAAAGTGGCTTTGGGCCAAAGCTCATCGCCCCAAGTGTCGCATACTTCACTTTGGCATTAGAGAGCCTTCGGCTCGTGTCCGTTAAGAATGGTCACAGCTGACAAACTGACTAGGAAACCAGCAAAACTCAAAGGGTATAGCAGCGCTTGTCGAAAATAAATTCACTGCCAAAAAAGAAACTCTTCATCAAGACACTCCTCTTTTCCGGTCTACTTTTAAATGTTTAACAAGATTCCTATATATACATGTGGATCGCAAAACCTTCCCATCAGCCTGTAATCATCCACACTGCAGCAGCCAGCAACTGTCAAGACTTTTGAATGCTTCACTAAACAAGTGAGCTTCAAGCTTTCCTTTCGAGCCAGCTCAAAGCCTTCCATTTGCAAGATGTCTTGCTAAAACTTATGCTGCTAAAGGTGGTAATACTACAGGACGTGGGACAAAGCAGCTCTTTGTTTGAGACATGCAAGGGCCTGGCTAAGACCCAGCCAAGCTGGGAGGCCCTGAGAAAAAAAACGGATGGCACCTAACCATCATCAAACAGGCCTCGTTGCTTTTCTAAATAGCTCATGAATGCCAATGACTTAATGATGCCAGATTAAAATCAAAACTATCATAGACATCGTACCCTGAGGTCAAAGAGTTCCTTCATCGCCACGACCATCTTTATGTTCAAACATCAAAGTCTGACTCACTAGCGGGTGGCTCCGCCTGGTCACACAAAAGAGCTTGGCCAAATGTAGACTTCAGGAGCACACAATTTGCCAATGCAAATGCACCAAAACAAACGGTGCCAAAAGGCAACCATTGTGGTCCGTACCAATCACATGTGCAGTGATCACAAGAGAAATTTGCTGTGAACTATTTCCATCCAAATGCAATGCTTTATGTTTGTACTACCGTGTACTGATAGCTTTCATTAATCAGGAATGGCACTGTAGCTGGTTGGCAGTTTCAACCCAACTGAAAAATACTACATAGTTTTTGGGAGGTAGCTCAAGTGTTGCGTCCAAATGGTGATGGTCACCGTTGAGATTGTGGATGCTTATTATTGATTGATGATGGTGCTGATGTTGATTTTGTAGTATTGGACTAGCAATTGTCTTAACATGCAGATTTAGATTTTTTTGAGGTTAATCCTTAATAATTGCCCCTGGTCAATTAATCATCATCCATCAATTGAGTGGCCATGTCATCAATCTCAAACTGTATATTGTTTGTCAACCCTGGTTCACAACGGTTGGCATTGATTGACAAATATTTCAACCATTGAGTAACCATTCTAAGACATTATGTACATACTTATCATTGGCAACCAGTGTTTAATCATTACTAATCACCAACTAACTATCAACCATTGAGTAGGCATAAACTATAAAAATAACATTCATAACTATCCTAGCAACATATGTCAACTATTCACCAATTAGGCATGAAGCTTAAGGAAACTATCATTAAACTAATGTAGTTGCAGGTTTACTCCCCGAAAAAAGAAATGTTCAATGATCTTCAGCTTCCAATCATTCACCACTAACTAGCTATCATAGCTATCATCATTTAGTGGTTTCGCAAAATAAGGAACCTTCCCAATGAGCCTTTATATAATTCATTTCTACCAGTAAACCAACAAATTGGTTCCCCATTCCGAAAAAAAGCAACATCAATCATCAACCATCACGAGCCAGGATGCTATCATTGATGTTCACGAAACCATTCATCATCATCCATCCATCATCATCATCATCATCATCATCATCATCATCATCATCATCATCATCATCATCATCATCATCATCATCATCATCATCATCATCATCAATCATCATCATCAGCAGCATTATCCGTCAATCATCATTGTGATCATCATCATCAACCATTCATTGATGAACTCAGGAAATCACCCGCCCCCAGCCCCGTCACCCCGTTCCCAAACTCGCCACGCCTGAGCACTCCGGAAGCCTCCAGCCACATCGCCGGCACCTGTGGAGGTTTGGCGAATGATGGCAGGGAAGTGATGATTTGAAATTTGTTAATGGATTTAGTTGAGTTGGTATAAATCTATTGATTGGATTTGAATAATTACGTATTTAGATTTGATCAACGTATAAATTTTGTCAATGGATTTGAATAATTACGTATTTTAGTTGAGTTGGTTAAATCTATTGATTGAACTAGATGATTTAGTTGAATTACTGTAGCTTGTTTAGTTGATTTAGTTGAATCTCTTGGTTGAACTAGATGATGTAGTGCATTTTGTTCAAAGTGAATGGTCTTTGATAACAATTATATAGCAAATATGACTGGTTGTTGATAATGTTTGATTTTGTTTACTATGCTTGGTTTTAAGAATAATTGTATACAAATATATTCATAGTGATAACACAAATTGCCTATTACACTAGTGAGTTTTACTGTCGGTGAAGGGATTAATCAATTAAGTGATCTTTCGTCATTACAAAATGTGACCATTGTGTTGATATTTCACTAGTACTCATTTATTATCATGACTTGCACTTGTCAAACAATAGTGAGTGCTAGCTATGAATGGAAGCTGTGCTGTTAGTCATTATTAATGTTGATAGATAGCTGTGATCAGTAGTTAGCCAGTACCAAGAACAAGTAAACAAATAGTGATGATTTGATTAAGAAAAAAATGGGTGTACACGGTCATTATTGATGATTATTTAGTGGTTATTAGTGATTGCTCGTGATTACTAGTAATTATTAGTGATTACTAGTGATTCTTAGTGACTACTAGTGACTGTAGTGATTACTAGTGATGATTTTTAGTGATCATCAGTGATTATTAGTGATTCTTAGTGATGAATACAATATCATTTTGATATGTCATTCTTGTGTGTGTGCTATTTTGTTGATAAATCACAATCTATGATTATCAAAGTGATAATGATATGTTTGTGACTTTTGTCATGATTGTTGAAAGTGACAATGGTTTGGAGCAATACTGGTTTATAAAACATAAAGGTCACATCATGATGGATCATGATAACAGTGAGTGTGCAACCGAGTAGCAGTGGAGTAACCAACGATTAACCAATGATGATTAAGCGTCAAATGGAAGAACCAATGGCTGCCTGCGGCTAGTAATGGTTGCATATGGCGATTTGTGTGGCCTACCAATTTAACATAATTTAACCAACTGTTGATATAGGTGCGCAGTGCTCGATGCTACTTGCCAATGATTAAACATGATGAAGAATTGAGAAATCGCGGGTGAAGAGATATCACGTAATTAATTACTCATCAAATTCAACGTAGGATGGTAGCAGTTACAAGTACAACAAAAAGAAAAGTTTTGCACCTTGCACGCACATCTCGCTGAAATATTAATAACTGTTGCTTAGCATGATGATTCACGGGACATGAAACATACATTGCAGACTGTGATCACAATCACACTTAGCATCTCTGGTAGCGTTCTTGCGAGACCGTTGCAACTTGGCCAGTAGTATTTTTTATGCTGGTTGACACATGGGTGTTTCTAAAATTAGGGGCACCCCAAATCATCCAATATTAACAATTTTTGTAGTAAACCAACCATAACTCGGGGGTTCCCCACTGTAAGAAACCCCAGAAGCCCCCAGTGAAAAACCAGCTCAATCGATGACCATCATGCATGGCCTTACCATCCTTGGCCTTAACATGCCTTAACCACCATCTGGTTGGTGGTTGAATAACCCCCACGAAAAATCTGCTGGTCAACCGACCAACCATTTCTTAATACAATTCGGAAAATTAAGAAATGTTCAAAGCCACCGAACTGTCATCAATAGATCCGATCCGTATTAATCAACCTCCAGCTATGTGATGGTAAATCACCATCCATGGGTTGCTGGTTAGTTGGAGGTGGTGAATATTAAGAGCTGGACCTCCCAGTACTCACCATCAACCATCATCATTGTGAACCACGGATGGTACCGCGACAACATCCGTACCGCGACAGCCGCTCGCCTTTGCGTTCCTTGAACTCGCGCCCCTGTTGGGTGAATGATGGTTGATTGATGGCTAATAATGGCTGATTAATTAATGGTTGATAATGGTTAATGATTGATAAGGGTCAATAATGGTTGATCAATGGCTTATAATATGGACGAATAAGCCAACCACAGTGCTTCAACAGGAATAAGCCAAAGGTTATCAGCCAAAGGTTATCAGCCAAGATTGGGTTATGTGGGAATTCTCAGTAATTGTTACCCCTCATGGTTGATTCACGGTCAATGATAGGGAATAATCAGCCAACAATAATGGATAATGATTGTTGATTCTTTGTTGTTAATTAGTACAAGTAGGGAATAATAGCCAACAATAGACGTTAATTAAAAACCACCAAGAATGGTTCAGCTTTATTTTAATGAGCACCCCCCCTACTTTCCCATAGGTAGGTGGTGAATCAAATGCAATAAATTTCTTCAATGTTGATGATCATCAATTTCCGCCATATTTCCTTATTCATCTGTGATCTAAGTTGGATGTACATATCTAAATTGCATGTCTTCAATACTTGTTCATCAATAGAGTAACCCATTTAAATTGGGATTGGAAGGAACAAAGCCGCGGTTTATTGTTGTGGACTGCGGATTTCACACAAACGAGATATATAACAACCGGTGGGCCGTGCAAGATTCCAATTACTCCTGTGTTCACATAGCTGCAACTAGGGGTTGCCTGTCGCCAAACAGGCGGTTGCCAAAAATAAAGCCGTGTCAATCTCTGGAGTGGTTGACGAATTCTCCATTATATACTTGGTGGCTTATAGATAGATCCCTTGCTAAAAATATATATGTTTAGTGGTTATTAATGGTAAATCAATCACATCCCAAAAACACAACAAAAACCTAAGTTAGTGGGTATAAGCCATCCAGTATACCAATAGTAAGTTGCAGTTTAATTCAATAGTTTACTATAGTGTGCCGTCGATAGTTACTCTTGTGAAGTGGCTAGTTACTAGTCAGGATCGGCAACAGTTGTGGCAACAGCCATGGTCGCGTGTCGCGTATTTTGTTGGGGCCCTACTCATCAACAGTCGCGGTACAGGGCAAGACTTTGGACATCTTTGGACTATACTTCCCTCAGCAAAACATATTTTGGTGCATGGGCAGCGGTCCAATTCTGGTTGCGTTTACCAGTGGAAACTGTGCAAATTTTGCCACCACCTGCGGAGTATCAGTCATCGCGGGTCCCCCACCAGGAGGGTAGGCACCGAGTCCGTTTTGAAGAGGGAACTCCTGTGGGCGAGCGTGAGCTGAAACTTGGACATGTGTTGTGTGTTGGTGATTATTATTTAAATGCACCTTAAAAAAACATCATTGCTTCCATGATGAATATAGCAGGCAACATTGATGTGACATGCCAGAAGCGCGTTCTGTGCTTGCAAGGAATGTAACGGAAGCTGATTCAGGTTACATGCAGTATGATAGGTATGTATATATATATATATATGATACAGTACGTACGTATCTACGGAGATACATAGCACCTTAGAGAGCATGATGATTCACAAAAGTAGACACATTTTGCAGTGAGCTGGTGTGAACATGTCCAATGTGTGAACGATGTCAAACCAACATACCGAATCTGGAACCTATAGAAATCATACGCATTGTGTATATTCATTTATGCTTGAATATGCACATACGCAACTGCATGTCAGGCTTATGATGTGGGTACCTATGTGACATATGGCTGTGCGGCAATACCCTATACCCTTGTGTACTATCATTGACCATTGTATTCACTTTTATGGGTGGTTATTTAATTATCCCCTTAAGATTGATGCTTGATTTTAACCTACAGCATAGCGGTCAATTGACACTAATAACGATCATAACGATCAGTTTTTCAATAGAAAACACAAATCAACTCGTTGGATGGAGGTGGTACAGCGGCACTGGCAGTGGATAAAGCGGTGCCGGTGACAAACACAGAGGCATGCAGTTGTTGAGACGAACACCGCCTGACTGGTTGGTGGTTGAACCGCCCCTTTGGAAAATATGCTTGTCCACAAACCATTTGTCCATAATGACATGTGAAAAAAAACAAAAAAGTTGAAAACCACCAGCCAGGTGATGTTTGTGTCTGTCTCTGGATGATGTTCAAGTGCTGATGAAGGGAGATACCCCTCATCATGATCGCCTTGGCCATCCCATGGCGCGGCGGCGGAGGGGGCCTGCTGTAAGCGGCGCTTGGTGACAAATCATGGCTCGCTTGGTCGAGTGACTGCTCCTTCAGGACAAGCAATGAGGCCCAAAATGATTTGAGAGAAATACAAGCTTTAAAAAATATGTGTACACTGTGTACCAAAATGTGATATTTATATTTATAAAACATAAATAAATATATAATATATAAATACAAATACATATTATATTTCTGCTCTTTCCGTTGATAAAACCCAGGGATGAGCAGGGCATTTTCCTAGGTATGTTGGCAGGATTGTTTGATCAATAGCTACGCCGATCCTATTGCCAGCGCATGGTGCAGGACTTCAACTGACTCAGTTACTGCCTCCCGTCCAATGGAACTTGTTTTTGACCCACACAGACTGAGTCCAGGGACTTGCAGCTTGCATCATGTCACTGAGCTGAATGCTTGCCCATTAAGAATTCGGGTTTCTTGGCCGAATTCCTGAGGAGATAGATGATAAGATTCACCGCTGACAAGGGAGAAGAGCAAAAACTGGAATGCTTCGATTCTAGGAACAAAAGTGACAAAGGTAGTAAAAAGCAAACATGAAAATATAAATACAAATCATAAATACAAATATAGTAAATATATACATGAATCAATATCAATCAATACATTGACATGAATCCTTTAGATAAATCCGTATATACTATATAATCTATATGATTGTATGATGTGCTTTTGCAAATAAAGGACCTTCAAATGGATGGTTTATGAAAATCCCTAGTCAGTTGGTGAATTAGTTATCTAACTAGGTAGCTTAGTCAGTTTAGTTAGGGAGTCAAACTAGAGCCTAGTTTGAGAAACCACCACATCGTATCTATATGGTGGTTTCTCAAGTCATAGGGGACCCCAAGTTATGGCTGGTTTATTACTCCAACTGGTTAATCAACTGGATGATTTGGGGGTACCCGGGTTAATCATCTAGTTGAGTAACCAGTTGGTACCCCCAAAATCTCAAATTAACTGGTTAATCAACTGTATATTACTACCCCTTATCTTGAGAAACACCCATATACATCCTGGGTTCGGGATCCCGGTTGCAAGTCCTGCGAGGTCACCTTTTCCAGTTCCTGTCGCTGCCGTTGCGGTGGGCATGTCCGTTGCTGTCCGTTGCGGTGTTCACACGAAGAGCTTCACTGATGATGTGGGTTTATAGTGGCTCCATGATGGCTGAATGATGGTTAAATTATGGCTAAATGAGTTCTGAACGATGGTCAAATCGATGTTTAGTGGCTAAATGATGATTAAATGATAGCTAAATGATGGCTGTCATGGTTCAATTCGTGGCTAAATGTTGGCTGAATGATGGTCAAATACTGGTTAGATGATGGCTGAGTGATGGTTCAATGATCTAGTTCATGATGGCTGACATTCATCCGCTAGTTAGATGATTTGCTGGTTTATTAACCAGCTAGCCATAGTTGTATGATAGACATTATTACTGGTAGTTGCCCGAGTTGTAAACCAACTTTACTGTAACTACTTCTGAAACAGTTTTGGGTACTACATCGTACAAGATTGCTGTTGGGATGAACAAAACCATCCAAAGAAACTGGAGATAGGTTATGATCCGTCTCATAATGTACGATCCCCCATCGGTTGTCAATTAATATCCCAAACCACCAAACAAACAGTCAAGTCAACCTCCCAATTCTTGGGATACATCATGTATGGACACCCATGTTTCAACATGTATCATTATCGGACCAGCATATCGTTCAATGTGCTATGATGGCAATCTATGTTGAAAACAAACATGGATCTCATGGATATAAAGTGTTAGCTGTTCTTGTCAAGTACTCGAAGATATCAAATACATCACACAGCAATAGCAACTATCTAAGATCTATCGGCATCTATCTGCTGGTCACCGATGATTGTAAATGATACTTTCCCACGTGTCCAAGAAGCATATCTAATTGGTTTCAGTCCTGCATTACATACATTAACCATATGTCTACATTCCTGATGCTTTTCTAAAATTTTCTACATATACGTCTGATGGTTGTCGGATATTATTGGTATTTGTTTCACTGGCTTTTAGTGACCATCCACCGATATTGATCAACAAACCGTACCATCCAATGGTGCTGGTACATCAACAACTATTCAATTCATGATACACATGGGGATGGTTTATGAATCATGGCTATATTCAACCTTCGTGACCATTCCTCACCTTTATGAACCATCATTTAGCCTTCGTTCAACCATCCTTAACCACAAACCCACGATCCACCACCGGGACCACCGCCTTGTCACCGCTGGCAAAGAGGGACCTGGAGACGTCACGGATACGACAAGTCGAGCCATTGCCCTGCAGCCCTGTGGTGAGTCAATGTGATTCAACGATGTCTATGGACCAATATGGCTGTGGGTCAAAACCCGTACCCCTGGTTCCCCTATCATTAACCATTGTTTCCCTTATTAGTGTCGGTCATTATCCCCCATTATTGGTTGGTTAATATTGACCCATAGCCATATATGATCAATATATGATTGCTGATTTCCAACAATCATCATGCATCTAGGTCAGTTAACTAAGTATGATGAGCAATGATTCATCAAGGACTTTTTGGGGTTTAGGTTCGGATTGGTAAGCCACCCGATGATTTTTAGTGTTGCTTTTTGAGATGATCATCTGCATTGGTGCACCCGCGGCTGCCGGGTGCAGTTGTTCGAAAGCGAAACGGGGGTACCAAAATCCCAAATCCATTGCATCTCATTGGTTCAAACATGTTGGGTGATGGCTGATGAGGGTTGACAATGATCAAGAATGATCAAGGTGCTTGTCCGCAAGAAATGGCTATAGATTATGGATCAACATTCACCAACCACTAATGGGGGATATTCACCAACAATAATAGGGAAAACCATGGTTAATGATGGGGAACCAGGGGTACTGGGTTCTGACCCGCAGCCAAATAGTATTAGTATCATCATGATGACGTGCTTCATCTCTCCCAAACATATGCACACCTCATCCCATCTACAAATGGCGGACAGTTGTCATGTTTAATAGTAAAACTTTTCAGTGTCAGGCTTTTCCTTCTGGATTAATCAATCCTGCAATACGTAGCAAAGGCTCCTGACTGTTTGCATCTGATCAGTGTCTCACTTCCATGAGTGCCTCCATTCTTTGTACAACCAGGTACTTTGCTGCCACGAACCAACAGCCAACAAAAACCCACAAGGGAGCACACATGTAAAGATCCTGCGCTATCCCAATTGGCGCGTGCACTTGTTGGTGTCACGATTCTTGTGTCTTTGGATTGAAGTTCGAAGCAAAATCTTGAACCACCGATCGCTGACATCTATGGCCCCATGCAACTGGAAACCTATACTATGACCCACTTGCAGAATGAACTGAGGACTTGGGAATTGCAGCACACACGGGAGAAAACACTTGGAGCCCAAGGACACCAGGACAACGCACAAAACACATTGAAGCAAAAAAGGAAGGAGGTCCGGTCCAGGTACATTTAAACTAGTCCACTTGTGCGTCTCGTATTTTGCTGTCGGTTGCGAGGTTCCGGACCTTTATGCAATTATGCAGTCATATACATTTTCTTGATCTCTGTCTTCATTCACATCTTTTGAGTTTGCGAAACTCCGTGGCGTGAACCTTAAGGTCAAACTTCTAAGGCAAGATTGGCAACTGGCCATCATTCACGGTTCAAGGCTTGAAGTCAATGGCAAAATATCCAAACACCAAGAGCATCAGTCACACTAATATTTTATGCAATTTATACATCAGCAATTGACAGCCAACTCCAAAGAACAAGCATCCGCCGGTTGGTTGTAAGGCATTCAAAAAAGTTGGTCAACCAACCATTTAAAAACACCAACTAGTAAATTGTTGAACCATTTTTGTTGGCAATGATCCTGTATTGTTGGCTATTATCAATAATTATAACGCCTATAAGGGATATCGGCTGGTTTATTAGTAGTGATAGTCGTAACCATTATAAATAGTGATGGCCCCATTCATTGTTCTATAACCACTATTAGCCACTTTTTGTTGGTTTGTTTGAACCCGCCCCAATCATTGCTATATAACCACTATTACTAGTGATAGTCGTAATTAACCATTATAAATAGTGACAGCCCCTATTATTTATAATTAAGCACTATTACGACTATTAACCATTATTGTTGCTTAGAACCCTCATATATCAACAGCTCATCTCGACATTTGCCTGCGCTGCTCTCCTGCTCCGGCCCGCCTCCTCAAGGGCTGATCCTCACCGAACAAGTCCCTCAGCTGCAAGGCGAGCCGCAACACGAATTGCTATACCAATTCATATGGTGATTTGACACGGTTGTGCTTGGGGCCCACATGCAACTCAACATATTAATTCACTTTAGATGGTGCAAAACTTTGTGAATCAATTGATATAATGATTAATGTGAAATTGATATCATGCTTATTCATATCAATTCACATCTCACTTTGTTGATTCACTGCGCAAGCGACACAAATGTTAGGTCACTTTAAATGGTTTGAAACTATGTGACATGGTTGTGGGTCAAAGTGCCACGTTCGCAGGCAGTTCACATCCCATACGCAAATCCACTTTTCGGATATTACACTTTGTGAATAATTTGGCGGCTGCCTCACAATTGTCTTTGCTTACATGATCTACCATCATTGACCAGTACTAGAATTGACCTCATTATACCCTTGACTACCATTCATCACTTTTGGTAGCAATCTCGACCACCAAACAACATTTTGAACCGTAACATGATCAACCACCATCAGCCATGAAGCTGCCTCTCATCACCAATAGCCATCATTGACGGGCTATCCGCCATGAAAGCTATCATGCATACCATCCCGCAGCCGGCTTTCCCAGCACCAGCTGAGCTGGAGCGGCCGAGACGACAGTGACAAGGGCGTGGAGGGCGGGCGCGACGTAGAGTCGCTGGGTGCTGGAAGCACGGGCAACCTCGAGGGGAAGCAGGGGAAACATTTGGTCAGCCTACGGGTTGGCTACTTGGTGAACTAGCGGGTTAATTCGTGGTGGTTAACCTACTGATTAGAATGACATATATCATATATAATAACGTCGAGTAGTGGTTACTGGTGCTTGCTGACATGTATTAGTAGCGATTCATGGAGGTTAATCACCTAGTGGGTGAAGTAACTAGTGGGTTGCATGTCAATTACTTGGTTGACTAGTGCTTAAGGACATGTAATTACAAGTGGTAACCAATTGATAACGGGATATGTGATAATCAACCAATATGGCTATGAGTGAATAGCATCCAAAAGCCATGGCTTGTGAACGTATGCAGAGTTTATGGGGTGTGAACAGCTGGGGTACAGGATATGGCCCACAACCATATCTAGATGTGGCGCACATGCCGTTTTGGGAGGAGGTTTCACTATCAAAATGGTGGTTCTTAACATCAATGTGTTGCTTAACATCAATGTGTTGCTTTAGCCAAGGTTTTTTTTGGACGTAACAATCTCCAGTAATGCCTAAGAATCACTCAAATCATGGCGGATATTGGTCGATTTTATGGGTGACAATGGCGAATAACTTGACAATGGTTCATAGCAATCAAGAGAGGGTTGAATGGTGCAAGAATGGTTGCCAATATTGTGCTAAACTATTGGTTCATGGCGGCCAACACTGGTTGGAAAGAATAGATCGCAAATGGTTCATCGATGATGTTTTCTGAAGAGCAATCATACATTATGACCAACAAAATAAAGTGTTCAAAATAAATTAGTTGGTTCTGCAAGTTCTTTGTACATGATCTTCTATGCTGCTTACTAGTCCTAAATGGCTGGGTGTACTGAGACACGGACTCTGGTGCCAGCAGAGAGCTGCTTCGCGATCTTGTGGAGGTCGCACTCCGAGCATTCCTTGGCATCCCATGGAGGTCTGGGGGAGGAATGTTCCGACGTGGGATCCGTTGCTCAGCTGGCCATAGGTCACCCCTGTTTGGAGGTACCAGGTTGAATTCCTGTCAAAATGGCGGATGCTTTATGGTGTTTTAGGAACATGGATCTCCAATATGATCATGTCGATTGACACTGTGAAAAAACATCACTGAAGTTGCGTCATGTATGTATATATTGATATTTGATGATATATATATATATGAATATATTGATATCTCAATGATTGTCTGATATGTCTTGTGATGTGTAATCACCAAACTCCTTGGCTTTGCGATGATTGAGTTACCACTGCCAGAATCCATGTGCTGTTCATCTCAGTTCTACATCTCACCAAGGTCTCCAAAGGTTGACGAAAGGAAGAAACTGGTGATCCTATATTGGTGGGAAGGCAACTGGAATGGGTAACCAACACTATGGCACCTTGTTGTCACTGGAAATTCAAAAATGTTCCAAGAGTATTAACCCATGAGATGGTTATACAACTTTAAGAACAAATATATGAACGGATATATGTAAACAAACAACCAACTACTTGGAACGTTATACATCTTTTATGCACCATTCAACAGTCAGCGACTGCAAATATCTTGACAAGGGAGCTTTACAAGCCTGCAGAGCGCTGCCTGAAAAACCAAATTAGAATAATGTGTGTAATCATGTATCTTGCATATTTTTAGCTTATTTGATTCCAAACATCTACATCTACTGACTTCACCAACTTATAAAATCTTATAAACATATGGATTTGCAAAACATATCCAGTCAACCAACTATCAGACTTTAACTCCAAAACCAAGGCTCTGACGAGCCAACTAACTTCTCAAAATAGGGGACCCCGGAAATCATCAACTGTTCATCATTTTCAGTCATTGATTGGGCCCTATTTCAAGGGGCCCTATTTTCAATCATTTTGAACTGTTCATAATTTTCGATCATAAATTTAAACAAATCTAGGGGTGCCCCATTTCAAGAAACGCCCATTCAACAACCAGCTATGCATCTCCACATCATCTCAGTGATCTGAGCAGCAAACAGCGCTGCCTCCTGCTCGGTCGAAGCAATGTCAGTCGCCTGAAGAGGCAAATAGCCATTGAGATGATGATAGTTTAAGGGGAATAAACCATAGCAATAAAACATAGTAAATGGCTATCGAAGCGTAGTAATAAACCATAATAATAATAATAATAATAATCAATTGGACGGGAAAAAAGCAATGGTAATAAACCATAGTAACGGTAATCTAAGGAAAATAAATGCAAACCATCGTTAAAAACATATGAAAGAAATAAACCATAGTAATGGTTCTGAAACATTGAGTAACCGTTGAGTCATTATAACCAAAGTGACAACAAACTAAATGAATTGTAGATCCATATCAACAAATTTCTGAGCCATGGCAGGTCACTAGCCATTGAACTGAAAGTGTTTTAACATGGATCTTTCATTCCATTTGTTTCACCATTCAACCAACATAATCAACCACCTTGCCAATCGTTAACCACTATAATTATACCATGAATCTTACGATCACCCATTGATGTAATTATATACACTTCTGCCATCCTTACTATAGTAACAAACCATCCATTTTTGGGGTTCGCAATTTTAAGAACCCCACACACCTAGACAGGTGTTTCTCCAAATAGGGGTACCCCCAAATCATCCAATAGTCATCATCTAGTAGTAGAAAACCAACCAGAACTTTGAGGCTCCCTATTTTGAGGAACCAAAATGTATAGCACTTAGTTCTTGTATTAACCCTCAACCATTTATCACCATCCACATCTATACCATGAATCATGGTTCAACAGCCTTCAGCTACACCCCTCAGCTCCGATATCGAGTCCGGGGCACCTCCTCGGGAGACCGAGCAATGCTTCTCAGTGGATCGCTGGGCCTAAGAATGGCTGGGCAGTTCCCACATCATAGATGGCCTAACTAATGGTTGACTCTAGGGGATAAATGATGAACTGTAGGGGATTAGATGGTCCATAAGAAAGCAACTAAATCCAATTGATGATCTGATGGTTCACTATAGGGGATACTGAACAAGTACAGGGGAACAAATGGTCCATAAGAACCCAATTATGGTCATTTCAACCAGCTTTGGTTTTTGTTTATCCAATCTATATTCAACTGCCAATAATGGCTTGTTCTTCCAACTTGGGACATTCAACTTAGTAACCAATATGATGGTTAAGACTGGCGTCATGATTATGCCTAGTCATAGTCGATCGTGATCAATAATGCGGCAGTTCATCTCTGCACTTTGTGGGGACCATAAAGGGACACACAACAACCATCCAAGAACGGACGCAAAAACCATTTAAACTTGAGGGGTGCCGAATGAACTATTTTTTATATGATGAACATTAATGACAAAAAAACCACATTGTGCCACATCAACTAATATGAACCACAGCTGGTCAATCGTTGATATTGTCTGCGAGAACCATACACTCATTCTTTGGGAGTCAATCATAATATGTATGTCGTGGTCACGCAGACAAGCTAGCTATATAAAGGATAATTCAATCACTATCATGACAGCTCCAGTTTACGTCTATGTTCTGAGAATGGGCTTTGCTAAACCAAATTGGATGAGGATCGGCCTTGTGAACCCAAAAACACAATTGGAAAATCAAAAAAATGGCCTTCTTTGATCGACAACAGCCTCACAAACATGATCATGTGCTCATTGCTTTTTGGCAACATGGGTTGGGTAGCAAAGGACCAGCTGCTCGATAGAATCCTTTTCCTTTGCCGCGTTGCCTGTGGATGGTTTCCACTTTGGATGACCTTATCACTGGCTGGAGGGTTACCTACCGCCCTTCTTTCGCTTCCCGTTGATTCCGGGAGGATCATCCGAAACGCGTTCCCCTCATGTCGATGGTTACATCATACCAATGGAAATGCCAATCCCAACCGATGGAAATCATGGAATTGGATGCAACAGCCACCAGAGTTGGCTCAACGCGGGACCGGGTTCTCACTTCTGGCGATGAAACCGCGCAGTGAGTTTGCACTTTGTGGTGAGTGAATACATAAGTTACATCACTGGAGGGCTCTTGGCCAACAACCATAGGAATACCATTCACAAAACCGGATGGTTTTCCCATATTGCATATCAAATGGCCAAATCTTTTGGTCGCCTACCAAATCATGCGACCCAGCCGACCAAACGAATGTAAGCCTCAACAAAATATGTGTCGACCACCTGTTTTGGATGTCCAACTCTGATATCACACCCATATGACAAATCAACAAAACTTTCTGCAATCATGGTATGTTGGTCTTGTGTTGGGATGACCAGACTCCAACAACTCCATCAAAAACTGGTGAGTTTTAAATTACTTTACTTCGAGTGATCCCCACCATGTCATGTCATCACCACTTGTGGACTCCACTTTTGTCTGACATTCTCTCCGACATACCTTCTGACATTCTTTCTGACAAATCTTCTGACATTCTCTCTGGCATACCTTTTGACATTCTTTCTGACATCCTTTCTGGCACATCTTCTGACGTTCTTTCTGATATCTTTCTACTCGGACATTCTTTCTGGCAAATCTTTTGACATTCTCTCTGACATCTCTTCTGACATATCTTCTGCCAATCTCTCTGATATTCTCTCTGACATATCTTCTGACATTCTTTCTGACATTCTTTCTGGCAAATCTTTTGACATTCTTTCTGAAATCTCTTCTGACATTCTTTCTGGCATATCTTCTGACATTCTCTCTGACATTCTCTCTGACATCTCTTCTGAAATTTTTTCTGACATATCTTTTGACATTCTTTCTGACATATCTTCTGGCATTTCTTCTGACATTCTATCCTGACATTTCTTTTGACATTCTCTCTGACATTCTTTCTGACATGTCTTCTGACATATCTTCTGACATTCTTTCGGGCATGTCTTCTGACATTTCTTCTGACATTCTCTCTGACATTCTTGCTGGCAGATCTATTGACATTCTTTCTGACATCTCTTCTGACATTCTTTCTGACGTCTCTTCTGACATTCTCTCTGACATTCTTTCTGGCAAATCTTTTGACATTCTTTCTGACATGTCTTCTGGCATTCTCTCTGACATTCTTGCTAACATATCTTCTGACATTCTGTCTGGCAAATCTTTTGACATTCTTTCTGACATGTCTTCTGGCATTCTCTCTGACATTCTTGCTAACATATCTTCTGACATTCTGTCTGGCAAATCTTTTGACATTCTTTCTGACATGTCTTCTGGCATTCTCTCTGACATTCTTGCTAACATATCTTCTGACATTCTGTCTGGCAAATCTTTTGACATTCTTTCTGACATTCTCTCTGACATTCTTTCTGACATATCTTTCGACCTTTTTTCTGGCAAATCTTTTGACATATCTTTTGACATTCTTTCTGACATATCTTCTGCCAATCTCTCTGATATTCTCTCTGACATATCTTCTGACATTCCTTCTGACATTCTTTCTGGCATACTTCTGACATTCTCTCTGACATTCTTTCTGGCAAATCTTCTGAAATTCTCTCTGGCATATCTTCTGACATTCTTTCTGACAT
>VSDK01011699.1:40988-79518 GCA_009767595.1 Symbiodinium kawagutii | reverse complement strand
GAATGGTCGTGGTTGAGGTCCGGCAGCGACCACTAGTCGTGCATGGTCGTGGTTGAGGTCCGGCAGCGACCACTCGTCGTGCATGGTCGTGGTTGAGGTCCGGCGAGGAGGAGGAGAGGAGAGGAGAGGAGGCGGAGGAGGAGTCAGCTCTGATAAAATCTAACAACCCTCACCTGACAGGTGGGGAACAAAGCAGAGATTGTCCGAGCTACCCCCAGGCATGGTGCTTGTTGGACAATGATTCTTTGAGGCAATATGGATGTAGCTCTGAGAATCCACCACGGGTTTTCACCATAGATCCGTCGTCCTGCTAGTGACAGTTCTGATGATATTTGTGTACTTGCTGACACTCCTGCTACCCAGTGGCCAGGCAGAATTTTTTGGGTGTGCGAAATGGTGTTGCTTTCCCCGGAAATCTTTCCACAGGATCCGCAAATGAATGAATCAGCGACTGCAACCAATATGAACAAATCACTGTGTCCCATGACTGCTTGGTTCGCCAGTGGAGCAGCCATACAGCACACTGCGACGAGGTACCGTCTCTTGGGCGAGTCGGGCTTCAGGCTGCTTGTTGCAAGTAAGGCCTGTGTGACTGAGCAAAATCATCATCATCAGCTGCAGCAGCAGTATTAAGATCTAAGGGTGATCTAACGAGCATCAAAATTAATCATGATAAGAACCCTATGCGTTGGATTTGAGCCCACCAGCTATCATGACTGCTTCAGGATGCAGCCTACATCTTAGCAACTTCGGGACTGCGCAACGATGTCGCAGGAAGGTACTATTCCGTGAACTCACCACTACGAGAAAATAGGATTTTTGATGATTTTTGAACTCGCTTGAATAGTGTAATTGCACAAGAAGAAGGTGTGTGATCTTATGTGCACTGATTGGTTGGGGGCAGTTCATGACCACCGTCTCCCTCGTAAAGCCGGTAGTGTAAGCATCTGTAAGTCCAGATCAAAACACGATCAACACACCATCGACAAGCAAATAAACAAACACCTACAGTAATTACATGTAGCTACAAGAAACAAATGGGGTGACAGCATGACAATGCTCACTGCTGTAGCTGCCGACTGGTGCCATCCGCCAGGAAAGCAATTCCCACAGGTTTTTTTCAACAAAAGTCTGTCATGAACATGAACCAGGGCCTCCAGGGACTTAGATGATACCAGTCTGAACTAATCATGACATCCCTACTGCGCTTCACTCACCATGGAAATCACCATGGTAGCCTTCACCACTTGGGATGCCGCTCCCGGCAGGTCCCACCTCCAACTTGGCTAAGCACGGAAAGTCCTCCGCTGGAACTGCTGGAAGCCTGAGGACTGAAGGAGCGGACCAACTCGTGAAGAATTGGAGGTGGTCTTTTATTACATGTCATTGCTCTGAATGGTTGATAAACTGGACGATAACTAGGGATGCCCCATGGTATTACTCTAAATGGCCAATAAACTGGATGATAACTAGGGGTACCCCTATGACTTGAGAAACACCCGATGAATGACAAGGGATAGCAACTGAGTGATTGACTTGTTGATTGGTGGATTGTGAGACAGAGGATCATGAACAGGCAAATCGTAGAGCAGCCAATGACGTCAGCGGATAGCACCCAACAACCATCAACAACCAACTGCAGCACTTGCTTCACCAATCAGTCCTGCCTATAGTGGACAATCATTGCCAACAACTAACGGGGATACTAAAAGCAATAATGCTGAATTAGATGTGATAAGCAACAATGACCAAAGACTGTCGTTGATTGGCGCGGCGATGATTGGTTGTTTCACCATTCACCTGTGATTTACCTCTGCGTTCACCTGATGTATGTTGGACTGGTTCTGAGGTTGTAACCAACAAATCGCGTCGCTTAGTAATGATTGAAACGCAACAATCGTAACAAGAGTTGGTAGCATGTCCACTCACAACCTAGTGACCACCACATTAGAACCATATGATCAACAAGTCCAAGCGTCATGATGCAAATCGTTGGTTGTACATTTGGAAAATGCACAGTCGCTAGAGTCTGACCACATCAGCAACACACTGACACAAAATCGGTCGTCAAACAATCAGGACTTTGTGATTGGCAAAAACCACTGATGGGCAACTCCCTCCAAACATGTGGAACCGCCTTATTACTCATGGTTTGATTCTTTATCTAGCTGATGAGTCATGAGTTGTAGCCAACTATGTTTACATCAACAGTGGATGATTGATTATTGGCAGTTACAGCATGGTAGAGAGTGTTGTTCAAGTTATATATGTATATATATATATATATATGAGACATAACATCAACCGGTTTGTATCTCAAATATAAGACCAACCAATTATAACCAGTTGATGGGTTGTTGTACATGACATAGCTACAGTTTTGTTGAGCATATCACGGTATTCCCAGCTAGAAACCCAGGTAGCTTCAAACATCACATCAACTGGCTATGGTCAAAACCCTGTACTCCTGGTTGCGCTCTTTCGGACGGTGCTCTCTGAAGCCGCCCCGCACTGGCCTGTACTCCTGGTTCCCCCATCATTTACCATCGTTTTCCCTACTATTGCTGGTTGTCATGCCCATTAGTTGGTTAATTAATTGATATTGACCCACAGCCAACTGGGTCACCTGTTTCTCCTGCTCCAATGACCCCTGCTCCAAGCTACGGTTCGTCAGCCGAGTCTTTTGCTGGCGCCAGCAAGGCCTACCCGCGTCACAAAGCAGGGGTAGCCAGTCATCTGGTGGTTTCTTAAGCCATAGGGGAGCCCAAAAATAGTTGGTTTAGTACTAAAAATGATTAATTAAATTATAATACTAAGGATGCTCACTCCGGGTAACCCCCTATGAATTGAAAAACACCCATCTAAACACATGAGCCAAGTCACCCTGAGACTGCAGGAAAATCCACCATCTTCAGACCCCATGCATTGATTGATGCTACGCGGAACGCGTTTCACAGTTTGCCAGGTATATACCCCTGGTCGGCTTGAAGAAACCGGTTTCGCTGGACTTTATGACGGCTCTTGGAAGTGGTGGGTACTTCGGCAACTGGAAACCCATTAAACCAAGGGATTGATCCGCGGAAAGCAAGTGTTTTGGGTACACATCAAAGATGGAACCATCCAAAGTGGCCTTCAGGGGGTGACAGAACCAATTTCGTTGACCTGTCCCCAGCCATCATTGTTGCTTCCTATGAAGCAAGCGGGACTGCCGCCCATGGACTGGTTTCGGTGGTACGGTGGTTCATCGACCAATCGTGGCATGTTAACAAGCGAACATCACCCACAATCAGCAATGCTAACAACCATGGCTACCAGTGGTAGTACAGCAATTCACGATCTTGGGGCTGATCACTCCCAACACGGGATGCAAATCCACATGCTTCGAATGATCCAAAGCTTGGTTTGGCGCTGGAGTAAGTGAAAAACGAGTCTGATGCCTTGGAAGTATCCGGATGGTCTTGCGACTGCCAAACTGCCTTTGTGTGCCAACATGCCGGTGTATGACCCATCTCCATAGTTCTTGGGTATCTCAAAATTGATTGCTCATTGAGCCACAGGTTGATGTTCATCGGCCGCAAACTCGTTATCAATAACTCTTCGTTTAGTGTCTGCAACCTGGCATTTCCAGGCTGCACCGAGGATGCGAGTCTTATTAGCTACTGCCCCTGAACATCCCACGCATCGCCGTAGAGTCTTACGTTGAGATTGTACTGTGTCAGTTGTCTTTTGCAGCTAGGAATTCATGTAATTAAGTGATTTATGATCTCATTACCCATTATGACCATTTTCGCAAGCCAGCTAGTAGACTGTGGTATTCCCAGAAAGGTGGTACTGCTTACATCATTGTACAAATATTGGATGACCCATGTTGACTTAGCATCGTAAGCACCACTACTAATCATCATCAACCATTCATTAATGATCATCAACCATCATTAACCATCATTCACCACTACTAATCATTAACCACCACCAATCATCAACTACTGCACCAAAATATTTGCCGAAGCAAAACGTGGAACTCACCGAGCTGGAACTCACCAAACATCAGCAGCTGCGTGGCCTCCAACTTGGCCAAGGATGGAAACTCCATGGGAGCTGATGGTGTGGGAGATTCCCGGGGAGGCCTGGGAGCGACGTTGGAATCTCTGTTGCTGCTTTGGCTTCACTGCCCAGGCGTTGCGCAAGTGCCATCCGTCAACCTGGCTCCCAGTTCAATCCACCAACCAGTTTCGTCTTGGGTCTCCAGGAAAAGTCAATCTCCGAGGTTCCAAGGGGAAAATTTGTGTTCGCTTGGGCAGATATATGTGTAAATAACCATAAATAAATACATACCCCAAGCATCCAAATCATCATGACATGCTTGGCAAGGAAAGCTGACATCATCCAGTATGGACAACCCCAAAAATTTTCTGGGGGATTTCATTCAGTTTGGACTTGGGCAAAGGCATAGCATCGTGGTTGATATATTGGCAAATGGGCATGGCCATCAGAAATGGGGAGGGGACAATAAAAACAATCCCTTTCCGAGGACAATCTAACATTTTACAGGTGGATAATTTTGAGCCATATCATCAAAAAAACAGCCAGGATATATGCCAAACGTTGGTGCTCTACTTTGGATGATTTCTTGTCTGCTGCCTGGCATATGACAGATCACTTTTCGGGGCCAATCATCCTGTGTCACCAAGCAATAGACAAAGGATTAAGTGATGAAGCAATGGTTGGGTAACAACATTGAATGGATGATTCCAACTACATTTCCACTTTTCCACAAGAGCAACCTTCCGAACGACCTATTGTAGCCACTTCTTCTTCAGGAGGGCTGTACGCCAATCAGTATAAACATGTATGCATCAGTGAAAATTCAATTATCAAAAATTGCTTCAAATTTGGCCCACCCAAAAACAGGCTTTTAAGGATTGGTACCCAAAACCTTCCGTTTTAGGGGTATGATTGGCTAAAACAAGATGTATGGTGCCCTTGGTGCCAAGGATAGGGAGTCTACAAACGGTCCACATTTTTGCCCTGAGCTCCTTGCTCATTGTCCTCCCATCGAGAGAGCTCCCTCTCGCGACTTGGTTGTAATGTTACCTCATCATGGCCCGCATTTTGGCACGAACAACCACAGAAGCAGTAGCTGGAATAGCAACAACAAGAAACAACAAAAAAACTAGCAAAAACAAAAACACACAACCAACCAAGCAAACGAACGACAACCAGAAAGAATGGCACGATCCTCCACAAGCTCAAATCCGGACTTGATGGTGCTCAATGATCCATATAAATCAATATAATTGGTTCTCCCCATAATATTCGATTCTGCGCTTATCAAAATTGTCAGGTCCCATCTTTGGTGGATCCCCAGGCAGCAAAGACATGCTGTGCTTCGCCAATGGTGCCACCGGGTTCACTCACATGCATGTTTGCCTGTACGTATCCCCCAATCCCTAAATGATCATCATTAATCAATAGGAGAACCAACGAGGTTTGGGGGTTCACGATTCATTATTTTCTAAGGGAAAAACATAATTATGAATGCATGTTAAATTGACACATAAGACACCAACATATATACACGACATGTAATATATGTACATGAGTACATTTTGTCTACAATTATATTACAAACACTCCAATTCAAATTGTCAAATCATCCCTGCAGTTGATTCAAAGAAACCAACCAATGCTTCCCCTACCAAGTCTCCAAGATGAGCTTGGGGTACACCCTGTTCTAATGGTCAAAGCCATTGGAAAGCAACTACCAACCAAAAAACACATTCTGCATCATTAATCAAACATCGGCATGAGCACTAATCGATTTTCTGGGCGCCAAAGCTGCCATGTATATAAAACTTTGTGGTTGGCATGGCGGTTTTTCAATTGTTTCCGCCCATATTGCTGGGTACTATCCCCCTCAAAAGTTGATGGCTAATATGGACCCACAACCATACCCATGTTAACTATGCCATAGATTAACCATACCTATACCCATAGATTAATCATAGTTAACATATCCGTACCTACCCATAGATTTCGATGGTTGTCCGCATACCCAAGCTCTACGTTGCTGGCCCAGCCATCAGCTCCACTCCGAGTTGCAGGTGCGGGAACGCCAACAGCGCGCCCGCCGACATGGCGTACCTGCCAGCACCGTGACGGCGGAACCAACGGCGTAGGGTGCCATCCTTGACGGACATCTCAAGGTTAACTGACCCTTATCAACAATCATTCGTCAATGGTCAGTTACACCTTGGGATTAGTCATTGGTTCTTGATTAATGATTGGCGCTTGCTCAATCATTGATTATCACTAAGAACGATCAAGCAAGCATTAACCAATCAGTGATCAAGCGTTCAAAAAGCACATGAACCAACCATTACCGATGATTACCATCATTGCCAATCATCAATCGTCACTACTTCTAAAAATGCAGCTGTGAATCACAACCAGCATCAGTTACTCACCAGCTGGAAATATACGAAGTTTATTAAGAGCCGCATCTCCCATCACCGTCACCTAGGGAAAACCCGAGTTTTTCAGGTCTGTTGGATGGCGTAGCCGTGACCAATGTTGGATCTGGTCATCGGTGCTCACGGCTGCATTGGTGTTGTCTGCTTGATCCGCAGCCAGCAAAGTCTAGAGTGGCTAATCACTGAGGAGATCGAACAAGAAAGCGGGTAACGCAAACGATTGCAGAATCACATGTTGCTTGGCAAAATTGAGATTCACAAAGATGTAAACTACATCTTATTGCGCAACGGATGTTCATCACAAAGAACAAGCTGAACTGACAATGTTGGGTTCTTCGCTATCCCTCTGGTACATAACCTGTCAGCAAAACCCTGATTAATCAATGATGCCAATGCGATTGAAACTGCTGAATCCAACAACTGTTCAGGATGACCAACAATTAATAGGGTAATCAGCCATGGGAGTCGTCAGAAGTACCACGATGAAGTTCAGATTGCACGGATCTCAGTGATTGGAATGCACCAACAAGAAACCGGTCTGTCATGCAAAACCAATGGGGTTGTCGCAGCAATCGGTATCTAAGTTGCTTAGGAAACCAAGTAGTTGCCTATTTCACAAAGCTTTGTTGCTATCTACATGGTACCATCATTTTGTATCTTTCTAGATTCACATTAGGTGTGCATGGTACTGGTCTAAGAATCACCGTGCCAAGTGTTGTGCTGGAATTCAGCATGTCAAATATCTGGAACTTCTCAACCTATACCAGCTACGTCACCACTTCAGGATAAACTGATATTTCAAAATTGCGATAGATTACACAGGCAACTAAAGGAGATTAGAGGACATTGGTATATATGAATATCTGAATATAGTATAACATGATAAAATAACATAATATGACTAATGATGTTAGGATATGTTGGGACTATGAATTGGGCACTGCAGGATAGACCACGTAGGTCTCCAGCAATCTGTAGTGATACTGTGCTCAGCGGGGAACGACTGTGGTGATGCAAATTTCAGTTTCAGTATCTCCAAGATATATTTTGTAGGTCATACTACCACATATTTACTATGGTCATATGCCAAACAATAAAACCTCAGTAGCACACAGGATCATAGCACTGTCTCATGAATGTTATAATTTGCAACACATACACATACCTATATAGATCATCGCGACGGCAAAGCCGACAATGTCGATCTTGAGATTCCAGTCCGGTACAAACATTGCAAATCCCGATTAAGACGCACAAAAGAGATCGTATAGGGGATGTGTATCAGGTGTTGACATGCGAAGCAGCCCTATTGCTGGTTTTCTGTGGGGAGAAAACTGTGCTGACTTCTATGGAGCACCGATACTTGGAAGCCCTTTCGCTGCCTTCTCTTTCAAGGCCTTTCGCGCGTCTGCCAGCATCTTCTCGAAGGCTTGTGAGGCATCCTGATCAAAGAACACTCCATGTCGGGGGTGAGCAGTATCATGCTGATACGAAAATGAAATATAACATGATCTCATCATGATGTAAAAATATCCATAAAAATATACTTGGCTCAAGGACCTTCCTTACTTGGATTTGCATTAGAAGTAAGTAATTGCATTGTTACATGACGCCATAGGGGTCAACTTAGCTCCAAATTGGCCATGGCAACCGCTCCACTGAGATCCCTGCAGCACGATCAGAGCGGTCTTGTACGCTGTACTTTGCTGGCAAACCTCAGTGACAAATCGGGACTCCAAGAAGCTTCGAACGAAGCTTTGGAGTTTGGCAGCTTGGGATTTCCCACATACAAAGGCACTCGCCGGCCCTGAACTTCTGTGGGCAACCACGGGGTGACATATTTTGAACAGCCTCAAGTGCTACAATACAAGGCACCCAACTTCTGACACAATCACTTGTGGAAGTGCATTTCACGCATGGGATCTTCCATTAATGTTGGTGGACATTCGCGACATGTTTCGCAGCAATCCATCCATGTTGCCGGATACACAATTGATTCACACACCCACATCATCATCATCGTCATCGTCATCGTCATCGCCGTCATCATCCTCATCATCATCATCATCATCATAATGAATAATTAATCTTTATATTCCCTAGTATTAGTATTTTTGCTTATTGTACCCTGTAGTTAACCAACAAACCATGGTGGTTGGTCATCATATGTCATCATCCTAGCAAAAAACGTCGCCGCCAAGTGACATCTCAGGGGACTCGGTGTCTTGTCGCACCGCGCGGCCTCAGCTGGAAGACTTACATCCTAAGATGCTGGGAAGTGGTGCCAGCTTTCTCTGAAAGGGCTTCCAGTGGCCGCAACAGAATTATCCGTTCTAATTAACCTAGAATAGTTGATTCATTAGTAATTATTAGTTAATTAGAATTGGCTAACTATCTTGATTCACCATGGTTAATCTTAGTTAGCCAAGCCACTATGTTCTATTCATTACGATAGATATTCGCAGAGCACCTTACCCTGTTATTTATGTATGATTTTTCGCACATTCCCCCTACACATCAGAATGGTATCCCGCTGTCATTGGTGGTGTAACATCTCTGGGTTGCAATGATGATTTGCCGTCCTTTGCCATCCCTTGCCCCTACCTGGACACCACTTTCGCCCTTTGTAGCACGGAATATACCCGGATGATCATCCCACTTAGAAACTGGTTAGTAACCATGATGACTAACTACCCTAAGCGGGATGATCATCCAATTTTTGTTTGTTGAACCACCAGCATTTGATTCAAGATCAGGCGGCAGGCCATGGCATCTGCCGAGGGCCGAACAGTCGAAACAGTCGACGGCGCGACAGCTGGAGCCTCCGCATAGGTTTTGCTTCACGGCTTCAGGGTGAAACGCCATGAAGACGACATGGTGATCCATGTCTCCAAGGTAGCGATGGGGACCATTGAAATGGTTTTGTCCATGTTGAAGCCTTAGATGGATTACTAGATGAAACTAGGTGATGATGACTACGGGGGATACTGTTGTTGATTGTGGTTTGGGTCGTAGCTACCATCCAACGAACATGACGCCCGTTGACAAAGGGTGAAATCTATAGTGGAAAATAAATAATCGTATGTACAATAACGGTAGGGTTGGCCTTCTGGCCGATAAGGAAGGATAGTATGTGGATGTATGGAATGCCCTCAAGCAACAATACTAATAATGGCCAATCAAAGGAAATATCTTTTTAAAACGTGATTGTCCAACAGAAATACACTGCAATTTTTGTACAACAGTGCCGCAGCTACACATGGCCCATGATGACAAACATCCTGAGCACATATCTTGATTTGTTGGTGGTCACAAACAGTAATTAATAGCCTATGCATGTGTAAATATAAATAAATACATTTATATATATATATATATATAAACTTTATATAAACACATATCATACATATATTACTTAAGGCAATGAAAAAATACAACAATTTATCTTGGAGGGCCTATTTTGAATCCCAGTCAGTGGGGGGTTCACTTTCTATCATACAATTGCTTCTTTCTGTCATTTCCCAGGCTTTGAAAAAGAATCACTTTGTAGCATCCAATATTGACAAGCAACCGGCCATTCATCACCATTCATCATCATGATCACCATCATGACCATCATTAACCATCATTAACCATCATCAACCATCATCAACCATCATCAACCATCATCAAAATCTGCTTCCGTTCAACTGCAAAAAGTCAAAAGTCACCAAGACCTTACTACGATTGAGGATGACTTCCTCAGATGGCAGGCCTTAGGTAATGCAGTGGTCGACAGAGCTGCCACTGCAGCTTTAAACCGTGCGCCTTTTGACATGCTTGAAATGGCAAGACAAGCCACATCATTTGATAAGATTGCACTTGATAATATTCAGAAAATTATGCATTACATGGCTGATGCGAACTTGCAACGTCATACATTGCTGCAAACGGACGAAATAAAACTGAAACGCACTCAGCAACGATTTGTTCTGCCGAATGTTTTCGAAGATTTTGCTGGTTACAGTATCCCTCAGGGAGTAAACACATTCCCTGATACAGATGCAGAAATGGCAGAGGCCTCTTTGCAAGGCACCAAGTTGTTTTATGCTGTCAAACATTGGTGGAGTCAAGTGATGTGGCCTTCCGAGAATTGGCAGCAGCAAACTTTTTCTTCTGAACGTGACAAGGAGGTGGCTACATATGGGATATCTTTTTTCGAACTGGCGGTGAATTTTTCTGTTTCCACTGGTTGGTTTTTTCCAATCAGGGTTTCCGGGTCTGGATCAAATTCGATTTTTGCTGAATATTCAGACATCAGAGCGAAGTCACTACCACGTAACACTAGGTCGGCAGCAAAGCAGTCGATTGCATGTCAAGACTTCTTGAAATGTCTTGGTACGGTTATTGGGCAACATTGCTACCCTCCCTGGGTCCATGCTGGTGCGATTTCTCTCCAGAAATTGGGCTATAAAGGAGTGGCAAGCGGCCTGGTTCCGCGACCGTATATTCCTTTTCAGCGTGAGTCTATATCATACATACGTACTTTTCTGCAAAATCTGGCTGGGGTCAGAAACCGTAGTCTACCTTTGGACGACCTTCGACCTGAATTTGTTTTTGTGCCAGACAAAAGCATCAACGAACCCTCTGCATATCAGAGATTCATCAATTATGAGCGGCTTCGCAAACGACTGAAACGAAAGGTAAGGTGAATGGAGCAGAAGAACAGTGGTGGCTAATTAGGTAGTTTTTTATTTACTCTCCGAGTTGTGTACAAATTCACTGAATCCAGTGGTTTTCACAGCTTCATGGTACAAAGCTATGAGGTTCACAGATCACACATAGACCCCACCACCTGTGTCAGGGGCTATGATGTGTAGGCTCGACTTTGTTGCGCCTAGAAGCAGCGGAATCAACCATCATCAACAATACCATTTTTGACCGTGGTTAACCACAATAACCCATGTCGAACCACCACACCCCAGGGGTTTCTTGGGCTCCACCCCGCGGCGCAGCTGCCTGCGTCCAAAATCCCGAGCCTCTGCGAGACGTGCCACTCTTGCCCACGCGAGGAGTTGGATGTGTATACATATATCTGTATGAATATATATATATATATGTATAAATTAGTAAATCATATATATATATATATATATATGTATTGTATGTGTATTATAGCATGTATATTCATGATTCATGATTTTTGAAATGTGATAATCATTGCATAATCGTTGTATAATCATTGTATGATCATGTATAATCATTGTATAATCATTGTAATCATGGTATGATCTCTGTATATCCCTGTGCATCTATATTTCCACAACATATATACACGTATATACAAAAAAAAACATTGTATAGTTGGTTACTGTATAAAAGTCTTTGGGGAGGGGCACGTCATTCATCGACATTCCAAGCTCATCCTTGAAGCCATTGATTCCAGTCACCCAACAACTATGGGGTCACAGTATATGGTCCACGCTCAATGCATATACTGTCCAGAATAGTATGCACATGTTTTGATGCAATAAGAATTTCCCCACAGTTTTGGACGGTGGCCCAAATGCAATTGGGGATAGTAATTGACAAATGACTAGCTTGACTTTGTCGTGATGCCCCTTTCATTTCCCCTTATCGCATATAAGTACTTTGAGTACCATATCTGATTTTGAAGCCCATTCCGCTAAAATGAATGGAATTAAGTTCGCGTTCGACTCCACACAAACCGGAAGTGCTTCATAGACCCCAAGACTGCTGCTGGTTGTTGTAGGTGGCGGTGGGCCCTTAAGACATGCACTCAATGCACCTTCGTTCAGGGAGGTAGCAATTTATTCAATTGATTTCAAAAGCACACATGTTACACTTTTGCACGCAGCACAAAAAAAGAACATGCCACATCATGTGGAGCTTATCAAAACCATTTGGTCTTCCAGTTTGTCACTCAGGATACAACATGTCAGCGGTTTCTAAGATGAGGCTGAACCCCGAAATGATTTTTTTATGACATGGGTGTTTCTCAAGTCATAGGGGTACCCCCAGCCATTATCCTGTTTATTAACTAATTAACCATTATAGTGATAAACCAACCATACTTTACAGGTCCCCTATACCTCGAGAAACCACCAGATACCAGGTCCAATCATCACGTCCGGGTCTTGGTGCGGAGGCATCCCTGCTACAAATTTGAGACCATCCGGGACTGGGCTCCCGATCCGATTCTGGACTGAACAACAGGCTAGATGGGTGTTTCTCAAGCCATAAGGGACCCCAACAAATGGTTGGTTTACTATTGTTGATGGTTAAAAAATGATGATTTCGGGGGACCCCTATTTTGAGAAACACCCACAGGGGTTTGTCCATGGTGGCAACTACCGACCATCCAAATCTACAGCTATTATTGGTAGGTGAACCATTTCTGGATGGTATTTATAGACAAGTCCACATGCATATAACTAATACAATTCCTATTTCTTACTATACACCCTGCCGAGGAAGTCAGTGCAATCTTGAAATCAACTATGAAACACAATGGCACGCTGCGCATTCAGGGAGTCAAAGCAGTCAGTGTGCACAAAAACCAAAAAGCATGGAGGCGCCGCATCCAGGGTACGTCTTTTTGAACACTGATAATGATAAACTTGCTTTGGTGTCAAAAAATGTACATATCATATCCCAGCACAAACACTTCAAATAATTCTCAACCCAATCGCTTGGTGGCTAATTTGTTGTATGTCGTCTCATCCATGGAGCAATCACTTCCCCTTGGCAAAAAAACACATGCTCCACGCAAACAATATAATATATAGAGATTTCACACTGTGCCACACTGAGCCGGGGGCCATTGTTACAACGTCATAAATTGTCACTAAACATCACTTCACAATCTGAATCTGACCCCTCTATCGGGTCTGATCTGACCAGCATTAACCAAGGTAAGTAGTAGTCAGGCCATTCCCATCATTAACCATCCATTAACCCTTTATCAGTAAACCATCCGTTGGGCACTACGCCACCTTTGTTGTTGGGATTCAAAACCCATCACTGTGACCACGCCAGGGCACTCCATGTCATCAAAGGTGCAGGAGAAGCGACCGCCTCAACAAATCTGTTGTCATTGCTGCTTGTGTTTAGACTCCGGCAGTGTTACGTGAAAATAGAAAAACATTGTTTCAGTGATTTTACATGTAAAAGTTGTGATTTTCAGCTTCCAGGTTCGTTTGCCAAAGGGTACGCCGTTCGTAACTCTGTTGCCTGCCCGATACAAACGGCCAATTAGCAGCTTAAACCAAACAAATGTGCCCGCATTCTGTCATCACACGCCTTGGTGTTCACACACTGGGGCCACTGGGTCCTGCCTCGAAAAAAGGCGAGCACACACGGGTGCTCATGTCATGTTGCCAACAAGCTCGCGACAAGAATTGCCAGGAATCAGGGCCATAACAATTAAGCATATCCACTTATCAAAATTATCACAGTCTGCAGGCGAGTTACAGGGAGACTGCGGCGTGCCACAGGGTGTCAAGCAAGGTGAAGGTGGTGCTACCACAGCAGGTACCACTGATGCCTCAGGCAGCCACAGGCCGCCAAGCTGTGCAAATCATTGCAATTGAAGCTGCCATGAAATCAGCATAACAGGGATAGAAAGCGATGACGAGATTTGCAAATTTTTATGTTTCCATATGAGCTAGGGGTACATGTGCACTGATGTTATCTGAGCCTGCTGCTGATGTCAACATAGTTTGCACCTTTGAAATGAGAGAATCACAGAAATTAAGAACATGCTAAAATGGACACAAACCTATCCAGAACTTCCAAATCAAACAAACACCAAAATCACTCAAAATTTCCCAGCACCTGCGGGTTCACGAACTGGACGGTTCTGCCTCAATAAAGGGAGATCAGTCACATTTTCACACAACCAGCAAGTGAGGAAGTGTTTCCTTCCAAGTGGATCCTTTCACCCTTCTAATTACCACACGGGCAAATCATGCTCATCTAGAAACTCACACAATGAAGTACAAAGAAGCAAACTGGCTCCAGGCGAGTTAAAGGGAGACTGCGACGTGAAATCTGATGATGAGATCTCAGATCAATGGGTACATTACTTGGATGCACCAGTCACCAACAAGACTCGCTTGGGGAAGCCCTACCATCTCCTAGCTTTCCTAGCCGGAGCTGCTGAAGGGATCGAGTCGACCAGGGTGTATCTTGAGCCAGGGTACCCAAGGTAAGCCACATATGGCTATGGGTCAATATGGGTCAATATTAACCAACAAACTAATGGGGGATGATACCCAACAAAACTATAGGGAAAACAATGGTTAACAGGGGGGAACCAGGGGTACAAGGTTTTGATCCATAGCCATATATTGACCGATGGCCAAAGGTTGGTTACGGTGAGTTCCTCTTGTTACTCCATACGTCAGTGAACTATGGTTGCCAATGGTCACTCAACACAGGTTAGTGAATTGTAGATTCATAGCAGCTTATAGCCATGATACATGTGCCTGGTAGTTTTGAACCACAGCTATACCAAATGTAGCGCTTTGACCCAGCACCCTGGCCAAGCTTTTTGCACCAAGCAAAGGCGCTTCAAACAGGCTCCGAGTTCAGCTTGCCTACATTGCGGTCAGGCACATCTCACTTTCACCATGGAAACACAAGAACAGTTAGTGATAGCAGGCTGGCACACATAGCAACGGAATTGGACTTCTCCGACTTCTCCGACTTCTCTTCCGGCTTTTCTTTCGGCTTTGGCGTGGGACAATCCTCTTTTCCCTCTCGCTTCGATCTGTGCAAAAATCCCCAGTAGTCGTCTCCAGAGCTGTGACCATGCCCGGCACGTTTGTAGCCTTTGAAGTAATGGTATGCATAGATCTTGTCTGCTTTTTCGTCATACCAACCGCACTCCCACTTGTCCTTACCGTCCCATGATGGCACCAGGAACTGTGTCTTGTGAGTTCCTTTTGTGCATTTCTTGTCTTTCTTTTCACCCATCTGAATAGGAGAAGCTTTGTTGGTCCAAATCGTCCACTTGCCATCGCATGAGATGGTAACAGTACGATATACATTGTTGTTGTGCCAACCGTCGTAGTTCATCGCCCACTTTCCAGCCATCTTCCTGACAAGAGGATCGGTGTCCTGTGTCAAGACTCCGGCTTCACTCATGTCTTCGTGGGACCGGGATGACTCAATCTCGATGTCTCCCTGTGGCTGCACATTTACACGTACTCTTCCGACTGGTGCTTCATTTCCTCTGGCTGTTTCATCTCGTCTCAAAAGTTCACTGGAATTGCCTGCATGGAATGCACCAGCGAGTGGGACGCACAAACACCACAAATTACGGATCATATGAACTGCCACAATGGCAAAAGGCCTGATCATGCTGAGCTATCTTGAGCCAGACTGAAGCATAAACCGAGCTTAATTCATCTCGACACAAAAGTGAGAACTGATTGCGATGATTTTGTCCACAGTACACTTCATGGCTTCCCCTATGCTTCCAGTCACCATCATAGTAGGTGACCAGCCATTGTTGACAATAGCTTCAGTCAAAAATGACACCCTGTGCCAACAAGTCGCAGGAAGGCTGTGAGGGCGAAGACACTGCCACCGATGCCTGCCAGGGGAAGGTATACATGTCAGGGACAGCTCATGGCCTCCTGGGTTTGATCGTTTTCCTGAAGGGTGCTGTGATTCTCAAGGGCCAATCCGTCAGCTTCATGGCCAGCTATAAGCAGCTTCTAACATCAACGATTTCCATAAAGATTGTCCGCGAAGAAACAGTATCTTCATTCTATAGCCTATAGCTGATCAAATCAACAAATTTGACAGCCCAATCCACTGGGTCGCAAGTGGAATTTCCATATCTCTGAGGAAAAATACTGTCATCAATCAAACATCACAAATGGAAACGTGCATGGTCTAAGCCATCATCCATCCACCCCACAACCATGCTCCCATGTGCCCAATTGAACGTGTTCGAAACCACGTATGACGTTGGAAATCGTTACTGTCAAGCAACTGCCTGGGTGGGAATTTGACCAATCTTGATGGCATGTGATCCACACAGAAATCAATTCGACAACCTTTTTGGAATGAAAACACTTGAGTGGCCGCTTTTATTCATGCAAAATCTCTTGACGCTACTTTGAAGGGCGGACCCGGCCTCGTTCAGTTCAAACACAATTGGGGCTGGATAACGTCGTTTTGGGGTATCTCGTTCAATATAGAGAAATAATTGGTATGGGTACACTATATAACATAATTAAACAAATCTCCTTCGGTCAGGCGGACCCATCTCGTTCACCAGCTGACTATGGATGAGAAAAAAAAATGTGCAAGCCCTTTACTTGGAATGATTTGCGCAAATAACAGTTGCTGCTCACTTGGACAATGGTGAAATATTGGATGCTGGTGACCTCTTGTTTCTTGTTATATGATCGGAGATCCGTAGTAAGAGCATGTAATAGCCCCCTCCCCATTTTGGTTGCTAGATCACCAGCTATGTAGTATGGCTGTGGGATGCTGTGCGTCAATATCCTGTACCCCAGCTGTTCACATCCCAACAAATGACCCTGCACATCGTCTTTAAACTGTTGGGATGTGACCAACTGGCTCTTTTCGAATCATTGGTATTGACCCAGCTCGCCATATTACCATCCATGAGACACCAACGCTCAAGATCACCCATCATTAGTCAGCATCCATGATCATAAGCTACTTGCCATAGCTACCAATTGTTTGTGATTCAGAACGCTGCTCCCATTACTTGGTAAGAATTGTTGGATCATCTGCTGGTTTAGGCTAGTTCAAAACTCATCAATTTGCGCTAAATCACCCATTGATGAACCATTAAGTAAGCATTCATCAGCCATCATCTTGCAAAAACTCGAAGCTCCAAAGGCAGCGGCAAGGCAACCGTGCAGCAAAATCAATCCCCAGCTTGCTCCAAAAGGGACCACACTATGGGCGTCCATCAGGGGGTGCCGCTTGAGTCGGAAGTCGTACCCAAATTTTGCCATTTGAGAGTGAAGGCAAGTTATTCACCATTGGGACCATTGAGTAACCAGTATCATCCCACCAATTCACCACTCAATAATGGTTCATCATCAGTTTCTACCATCAGTTATCCACCGTTGGGTCATTATTCACGTTTAACATCATTTATTTGTACCATTATTAACCTTGACACCATTTACAGTACTTCCATCATTATTAACCATTGTTAACCTCAGTAACCATCAGTTTCCACCATCAGTTTCCACGACCCTTTCCTGATTCTGTGCGCCTTGCAGGGGCTTGGCAGCTGCCCACCTTGTTGAGTATGGCCATGTCGGAAAGAAATGGACCACCCGGTTTCCCAGAAAATGTGCAGAGATGAAAGGTGTATTGCTTGAGAGATTATGTGATCTCATATGATCTCATATAAACCGTTTCCGATTGATATTTGCTTCGAGATTATAATGCAAAACCAGGCATAGATCAACCAAACAACAATGGAATTGTTGCCGGTCGGCCATATCCTACTGCTATTGTTGTTGCTAATTATTATTGCTAATCATCACCCGCCCCAGATGCTTGTGAGTAAGCGGTTTCTGATGTTCCTTAAGATCAACCCAGCTTAGATCAACCCAGCGGTCTCGCAACAGTTCCCAGGTGCGTTTCGGCATCTTCACTGGGAACCAGCTTGACGCGTTGATGAACCACAGTTTTCACACGTTTTCATGCTGCCATTCACAGCTGGACCGAAGACAAACTGGGACCCCGCTGTGAAGTGAACTTCTTACAACCATCCTGGAGTAGATAGCACATCCCCATATCTAATGTAATTAAAGCATTTGTCTATTGGGGGCGGTCCACTTTCATATTCTATCTACTCCAGGATGGTTGTAAGAGCATACGGCACCATTGATTAACGACAAACATATTGATGACTGTGGGTCCCTACAATCAAACACAATTATGAATCATTAGAAACAAATTCCAACCATCAATCATTGTATGACATCGCCCTTGTGCATCAAAACCCTTCATTACTTTACATAGAACCAGGAATTATTTTACATAGAACCATTAATTACTATGCCTTTGCACCAATACTAACCATATCTAACCATTTTCTTAAGTGTTCCATTGTGGCACACCCGTCTTGTTTTTTCTTGCTAACGATGTGGGAAGCACCGCGGTCCTGGTGAAAAGGGTCACTGCGGATTTTCTAGAACGAAATATGGTGAAAACTAACAGCTTGGCCGTCCCAAATCGGTTTGGAAACTTTGCGAACAGTCAAAAGAAGTCAATTTAGCAGTTGTTTGCCTTCCCCTAAATAGTTGTTTGCAACAAAAAATTTCTCAAATAGTATCAAATACTCTTTTCTTTGCGAACGAAAACAGGCAGTTCAGAAGCAAACCAACAACCCTAACAGTCCCATGCCTCACGCCGAGCAGAAATGCAAAAGTTTAAGGGCAAGGCTCACCAGTATCAACCGAGGAGCCATTTTCAACCGGCCATCGACCATTGACAATTAATCCATTAATCATAACCAACCAGGAACAACCAACTAGTATAAGCTATGATAACCAATCATCTGAGGCTCATTTGTATCACTGAATGATCGATATAGACTATTAGCCGTGAATATTCTCATTAGCCAACATTGACTGTTATCAAACAGCCGTTCACCACCACTGACCCTCAACTGAACAAGATTATTCCATATCAAGCATGCTGCATCATTTAAGATCATCGATCATTGACATGAAAGATCATTAAGCATCATTTCAACCCCAAGTTTCCATGATTCACCATCAAGAAAACCTGGCCAGCCTTGAACAACAAGCAACGGTTCGACCATTTTCACTGCGGGGAAAACTGGGCCAAACTCCCAACACTGAGCGATGCCGAGTTGCTCCTGTAGGAAGGGGGCTGCGTGGCACAGGTTGCGGTGCAGGATGACGTCGTGCTTGGCAGAAGCCCATCCTGCAAGGAGCAAGAAACACTAAGAGATGCCAATGATGATCAATTGATTCTTACAATGATGACAACTAATCATGGTTCACAGTGAGTAATCATCATTGTTGGTAGACTTGTAAACCATTCCACCATCAATGAGGATAAATTGCCAATGGCTCACAACGGTGAATGACAATCAATGATGATTACTAATCATGAGCTAGGCTTAATTGTGTTCAATGGCGATTCATGAAAAAGTAACAATGATTACTGATTCTTACTGATGCTTAGTTGTGGACAATGAATGATTGATGGAGTTTAGTCAGGATCAACAAACTTCAATCATGATTAATTCCTCAACAATGATGGCCATCATTGGCAAATCATGATCAAGGCTAGTGATGATCAGTACCGCTGGTCAGTGATCGTTCATGCTGTGATGATTGATGCTGCTTCATGATCGCAACTTGTGATGAACGATGTTGAATTGTGGCACCTGGGAGCCTCTTACTTTCTGGTTTACAAAGAGTGATGCCCCCAATCTCACTGCACCACTTTCGTTTAAGGAAAATAACATATTTTCAACTGAACGGCTTCGAAACCTTGTTCATGAACCTGCTTCTGTCGTGAATGGTAACATATCTTTCTGCCAGTGTAAGCTAACATACTCCTGCGAGAAGGGACGGTGTTGGATAAGCCAACAAAAAAGGGCTTGTCAAAAATGATACTTCTTGTGGGTCTGATTGGTGTATCATTTTGAACGGCGCAATCTCTTGACGAAACAAACAAAGCACAGAAACATCGAATCACCGATATGGCTATGGGTCTGTTCACCCTGTACCCCTGGTGCACTATCATTAATCATTGTATTCTAGCTATTATTGTTGGTTGTTATCCTCCATTATTGATGGTTACTGCAATGTCGATCCATAGCCATATCTGATTCGAGACATTTCGCGTGTAGAGTCTAGGATCATAATGTCTAGAACAAAGTTCAAATTGCATTGATGGGTGGTTGACTAATTGTTAATGTTGGTGAATGATGGTCAATTGATGCTTGAATATAATCAATCAGTGACGGTTCATGAATATATAATATAGGTAAATATTCTTATCCCTTAAATTGTCTATGGCTTTGCTTCCTCACATTAGATTTCGTTTAGCATCTCAAACAAATCATAATGTGTAGATATGGGTTTGTCCATAGCCTGGAACAACTTGTGTTTCCCTCCGAATAATGGTTACAAACTGGGATGGTTCGTAGGTATCACCTATGGACAAACCCATAGGAAGCTGCGGGTAAACCGCATTTGTTGGAGGTCTTGAGGACCACACCCTCGCTGAGGTGCAACTGTCTGATGTGTCTCGAGATCTGTGGGGCTGACTGTGGAGACAGGCTGGGAGAATCAGTCGCCATTGCTGGACGCTAGTGGCTCGTGACCCAATGGTTGATGTGATGGTTGACGATGGTTGAGGTGTTTGTTTGACATAATTTAAGGCTATTCAAGGGTAGCTATATTTGGCTATAACTGTTATCAACACATTGCGACGGCTGATTGCCACATGATCCATGCCCAGGGGTGTCCGGGAAGCAACCCACCACAGAAGGAGTCGACGATGAAGCTTGCTGGACTGCCTGCGTCTGCTTAGCAAATTCATGTCAAGAACGGTTGGATGATCAACCAGTCCTGATTGGTGCATTTTATTTGATGGGAATGCCCTAGATGGAAGACCTATATATTATAGATGGCCGTCAGGCGTTGAAGTCGCGCGATGAACAAGGGGGTGTATACTAAGTCATTCATTCATTCACTCAATGATTGATTAATTGATTTTTATTAATTCATACCAAGAACCAATCAGTCAATCAACCAATCAATCAACCCTCCTGGTGGTTGATAGTTCGTCATGGTAAATGATCAACATGCCGCTGCCTAAATCATAGAAAATGAGGCTGCTCCTAACCCAGCTTGATGTTTTGATAGTAACTCATTTTACCGAGTTGATATCAAATCAGGGATAGAAACCGGCATTCCCAAGGCGTGAAATCAAGTCAGATTTAGTTTTGTGGAACCTTCCAGGCCATATCAATGTGGTGATCGATCCCAAATGTCCCTAGAGAGCAAGTTGAGGCTAAATTACAAATGTTTGCCTTCATGGCAAACATGTTTACACTCACAAACAGGCTGTGAAATCATAGGCTGATTCGGCCGACTCCTACATGATCTGAGCACGTGTGTCCATCACAGGGGCCAAACATCTGCTGCAGTTGAGAAAGAATAAAATAATTTGGATCATGCTGGTAATTTTTTTGGACTCCCTTCTTGTTCGCTTGCCGTTCTGGGATTGTTCCTAAGTGCGGCGTGTTGTAGTTGAACAAACCGCAGACTTTGTGCCTTCCAACACGCGACTGAAACACATGTGCAAGCTCGATCGCTGTCCGCAAATTGGTACCGTACCTAACTCGGACTTTCGGTGGTGCTGATATGTCCCAACCCCATCCAACCGCTGGAAATCAACAAGGCTGATCAATCCAACCCGCTGCTCGAATGCTCGATAGTCACTACTGACTGGCCCTGTAGCCATCTGTGACTAAGCAGAACCTTGGGTTGTACAGCCCTCATTTTTTCAACCTAAGCATTGTCAAAGGTCAACAATTTTGTTTGCCTAGAGCTGGCTGATAGTTTTGTCTGCCATGGTTATGCTTTGTCAAAAACTATCGCCAATAGAATTAACCGTGCATACATCCTATGGCTCTTGGTAACGGCCTTTCTGACAGATATGCAGCAAACACTAAATGTATCCTGGCCGTTCAAGTGCCGAACCCCCTTGGAGACTAGGATAACTGGTATCTAGTATACAGTATAACCACTGTCCTAGATTATACTTTCAATTTATACCCCCTATCATTACTAACCTATTACATAATATATTTGCCTTTTTTACACAATAGTAGTCCACTCTAGTTTACATATACATCTATACTGTACTAATGATTGTGCACACATCTTCCTACAACCATCGAGCAACTCTGTTGAGTGACTAATGATCGGAACCACGCGCCGGATTTTAGCAGTTAGAGGACACATTGCAAATCACTCATTCAAATTATCATTGACCACTCGTACATGTAGATAGCCAATTTTTCAAAGATTCATTCTTAGATTTGACAAAGGATTGGCGATCTACAAAGTAGAACATAGGATTCACTGTCTATTAACCAGGATTGCTTGAGCAAGAAAGATAGTACATGTCATTCATTCAAATAGTTTTAGCATTCATTCATTATCTAGATGTTATAGCATGTTCTTAACTTTGACAAAGGATTGCATGACATGCTACCTGCATCAACACGTTCTCAGCCCATCGCTGGCGGCGACTGCGAGCTCCTTTCCCACCAAAAAACAAGGGCGCTACCGACTCGCCGGGATGTGAACTACAATCTGAGTTCGGATTTTCGAAAATCATTGGTAAGCATTGGTAAACATTTGGAAAATTCACATTGCTTATGAACAAACTAGTATTGGTTCTATTTATAACCAATTAGTATTAGTTCTCATTTTCGATGGTAAACAAACTAGTATTGGTAAGCATTGGCATAAGCATAGGTAACTATTTGGCAAGCATTGATAAACATTATTTTTTCCCACTTTGGAAAACATTGGGAAACCCATCAATGACCAACATAGTCGAACCGTGCAGCTTCATGATGGACACTCCCTTGGCAAACTATTGTGCATCCAATATGTGTGGCAGCCTGACCCTGTTGGTACATAACTGGTTGGTGGCCATCTCTCCGGTTCATCACTAACCATCATTAATCATCCCTAACCATTCATCAACCATCAACATGAATTGTACACCATCATCTTTCACCATCAACATCCATCAACCATCATCAACCGTCATTAATCACCATTAGCCAGTATTAACCATCAATGACCATCATCATTTCGTGCCCTTTTCCTTGTCAGGCAACACCGGCAACGTTGCCGGCCTCGGTCTTGCGCGGTTCCAACAAAGCTGGGACTGGCGCCTCGGTGCAGTTCCCATGGTGCAGTTCGGCTATCATGGAAAAACAACTTGTGCAAAGGACATGAGAACAACAGCTTCTGGGGAAGCCAGGGGATGGGTGAACCCAATTTTGAGAATCCTCCGCAAGTATTGTATGGGTCATGACCATCTGTTCATGTGATGTGAGCAGCGGCGTACCCCCACAACCCCACGGACGCTTTCAACCCCAGGTTTCCCTCGGCAGGACAGGGAAACCAACGGTGGGGGCGCCCTCCAGCGGTCACCTCTAAAGCTCGTGGCACGGTAGAGATTCTGCTGGTTGCGGCTTGTCAGTTGGTCGGTTGGTTGGTAATTAGAATTGATACTGAATTCATATCTGTTCATATCTGAGTTCCTGTTGATTCTCCTGATTGCTTGCTAGATCTTGTTAGACTGATATATTTATGTTGAAAGATTTTAAAAAAATTGATCTCCCAGCTGGCAGAATCTGTAGATGGCGGATCCAACTGCTCCAACCAGATTCAGGATGGGGTCACCACGGACCACTCCCACATTGCGCAATGGCTCAAGAATGGGGAATCGAGTTGGGACTACAAAACTGCTAAACATGTTCATGATGAGCTGGAAACCAAAGCATCTTGGAGGGGTAAGAATGTAATCATTTACTCAAATAGTGGGTCCACATCAGGAACGTTGATTTCCAGGATTCTCTGATGCCACTATTCGCATCTATTCTCCCCACATCAACATCTATCCACCGCGTACTTGTTGGGAATGCTTAGGGATTCGGAGGGTGGCAGGCTTCATATCTGCAGCAAGTTGCTGTACTCCACTGGGGATGAGCAACGCCTGTCGGAGATGGTCGGCGCAAGCATAGCGGTTGTAGCGGCTGTCAGTTGCATGGTCCACCCAGCAGTCCTACGCTAAGGCTTTGACATGTTAAAATTCATCGCCAATCTGATGATCACTGCTATTTGCTGCACCATCCCAGTTCAACAAACATAGTTAAACATAGTTCAACATAGTTAAACATAGTTAAACGCCATAAAACGCCCTGTTTTCGTTGCAAGACTGGCCTCCTCCACGTGGGGGCGGGCTTGGGGATAAACCATTGACTCAGCCGTTTGAATCGCCGGCGCAGGGTGAGCGCCTCGAAGGGTCGAGTGAATGCGTCCAGGCGCCGCCTGGGCGAACTGTCGTGGTTGGGTCGCACTGGGGTTGCTGTCAATGTCAACAGATGTCCACAGTATAATGGTTTATATGGTATATTAATAAAATCTATATAATATATTAATCATATATAGTAATGAGTATATAACTATAATATATCATATCAATTGCAAAGTATCATTGATGATGGTACTTATAATGGTACTCGACTGATGCCAACTGTTGACGACATCTATTGATTGTGGTTGCACGGTTGGTTGTGGGTGATTGCTATCCTGTTTCATGCTGCCATCAATCGTGGTTGAGAATGGCTCTTTCAAAGTCCACAGCAGTAATCCGTGTGGCAACAAGACTTCTTACAGCAACACGTCTTACTTGTTTACTTGACAATATGATCTCACCAGCGATAACCAACCATAGTAGAGATGTAGCACAGGGAAAGGCGTGACACAAGGAAAAGCACGGAGATCAGATAATCACGTACCTCCATTTTGTTTTCCGTAAATCAACAGGTGTTGCTCCGGGTTACCGTATGTGCCAAAGATTGGCGATGCACGATGAAAGTGTCATTTCGACCAATCTTCAAAATTACTTGGTTGATCAACAAGAAAGGCTCGAAACAACCAGCAAGTAATGGATCAACAGGTAGGACCCATTGCAAGCAGTACGTATCCAACAAGTGGCTGATTGGCGATGAGAGGCATGGCATGGGGCTCAAGGGCTGCAAGAACTGGCGCAGCACGGCAACTTTGGTGGATGGACGCATGATATCCTTCTCCTATCCCATGACAGTAAAGACTTTGTATATATTTCAATGTGCTTACCATTTGAACAGCAAATTGTAACGATGTGTAACACCTGTCGACAACACAAAGACATATGATGGGAGATCGCATCAATGTTATTTTTGATAAGTTGATCATACCCATAATCAATACTTTGACCAAGTGGTCGATACCAATTGCGGCTGCTTTCTGTCATTTTCTCTGACTCACCTCGCAATAAATGCTTGGTAACATTTCATGATATCTCAAGAATGCAACATAAGTTTCAGTGTTTTAAGTTGTTCAATCATGCTGCGAAATCATCCGTAATCAAGTCAAATCACTTTGGAATGCCGTGTCGTTGGCTAGTTGGTGGCAAGCTTGCAGTTTCAACCCTAAAAACGAACCTGTCAATTGGGGCAAACGTCCGAGGCAGGAATGAACAAAGACAAACAACAATTGGAAGCCACCAGCCAAATCACTGGTTGGATATAGTAAACGAAATCCCTGATTGGAAGATCGAAAGCCAAGAAGGAATCCAAGTCTTCGAGAACAAACACGCTACCAGAGTAGCTCATGGAGTTGTCTCACTATGCCGATCCCCACGGTAGCTGGGTTGTTCCGACAGACGGACATGCCATGGTAGCTACGCTGATCAGAGCACTCCCAGGGTAGCCCCAAATTCTGGCTGACTACCTGACCACCATATGGCCCCCTGACCACTCCAGACACAACAGGCAACCTGCCAGGTGCTGTACCCAGGTACACTCTGCCATGCATCCCGGATCGCGGGGTACACGGGAGAAGCCTAAGACAAATCAAGTCACAACAGGTTTTTCCATCACAGTACACGCTTCAAATAGCAAAATATATTCAAAACATGGCAGTATATCTCATGCTCGTCGGCCATGGCTCACTCTTGAACATGAATTTGTTGGCAAGCTAGTGACCAGCTAGTGGTGCTTTAATTGATGCATCAGCCTTTGAAAAACATGATGCCTTGAACCCGGTCAGCTTTTACTCAAATACATGATGTCATCTGGCCCAAAGTCACACCATGCCATTGGATGGTTCACCAACAGGCCTGCCCTTGGGTGCGCAGCACTGGCTGGCCAGGTGAATGGTTAAAGATGGTTAAGATTGTTGATTAGCCATTTCTCTAAGTTGATCTGATCATCTATAGCGGCCAGTGGTTAAAGAATGGCTGCTGGAGTAGCAATCATTCATGCCGTTAGTTGATGAATCAGTTCAATCAATGATTTATCTAAGTCATTAGTGGTTCAAAATGAACGATTAATTGCCAGGCTAGTGGTTAACCATCATTAGACATCATCCGTTGATCATTCATGATAAACCATCATATCATAGACATTGCGAATCATAAAATTCATCATCCACGTGCATTAGTTAAGCATCGTTTCACAATTCCCAATAAATGGTTGCTACAATTAATGATTGGCAATTGTTAAACTCATGGTCAATGATGAGTATCATCCAATAAATTTTGTATGACAATTGATTAATGATGGTCAATCACAATATGGTGCTTTCTCAAAGTATGGGTACCCCCAAAAACCATCCACAAACATATGTTTGCATATAATAAACCTCCATGTTTTAAAAATAAAAAACATTAAAAACCATATTGGGATAAAACATAACATGGAATTAAAGAATAACCAACCATAATCAACCAAACTAGCCACGTTTTGCAACAAAAACCCAGCAGCCATGGAAACCCATCGCCAGCCGCCGAGTTCCAGCTCTCCGCTCCCACGTTAACCTCCAAGGAACCGTTCCGCTCGAGGCGACGCCAAAGGACGGCGTTATCGCGGGCTTCGTCACCTGAGAAACGGCCCCGGGGATTCGTTGGGGGGATCCGCCGCCAGTGACGTGACTTGGGACCACCAAGAAACGGCTGGCTTATAGCGGTTAATTATTAACCAACAAGAGTTGGTTTAAGTTGGTTTATAGTGGATTAAGTTGGTTTATAGTGGTTGACACTAGTTTGGCATTTGCGGTTTTGGCACTTTGTCCCCAGCGATCCTGGGATGTACACGCAGTTGGATGGTTGTCATCGTACTGCTTGCATTAGTGGTTAACACTGGTTAATAATGGTTGTGAACAAGGGGATCAGAAGCAGTAATAAAGGAATTACCAAGCATAGTTGGTTGGCTCCTGGTGGATACTACTGGTTGGTTGGCTGCTGAAGATGATCAGGTAATGATTGATGAATGGTACAAAACTATATGGGCTTGATGACAGGGTTGATGATATTCTGATAGTGTTGATGATGGTTGACGATAGTCGATGAAGGTTGATGCATGGTAGTGAAACCTCAACTTGATACACTATTGACCGTGAACGAATCACTTAAATGCACAAGTCAGAACTCAAACTGCACCATATTCATGAACAACTTAGGTCCTTAGGTCAATCATGCTGGCGCCATGATATTTTTGTGACCAAAATAAATCATGGCACCTTTTGGTGGTCAAGCTGCGGCAACCTTTGCTTCAATCCCCTTCTCGCTGATTAGCGACGGAAATCAACTCTGGCAACAAGCTCGTCCTTATCACCAAGCTAGTGATGCTGCGATAACAATGATGCCATGCACATCCATGCACAATTGATCCACAAGCATGTGGTGCCAATATGTTGATCCCCAACTATTGGTACCAGTCTGATTTAGCCAATAGTTTGATTTAGCCGATATGTCATCAAACTATTTGGTAACCACAAACCGTTGGCCAAATCATACTGGTAACATGGGTATGGGTCAAAACCCCGTACCCCTGGTTCCCCCATCATTAACCATTGTTTTCCCTTGTTTTGTTGGTGGAAATCCCCCATTAGTTGGTTGATCAACTGCTTGACCCACAGCCACATTGATGTTACCCCCATGATTCGTGTGGCGCGGCTGCAGCCTGCTCCTTGGAAATCCCCGTCAGCAGGGGACACGAAAAAAGCTGCTGGTTGAATTGACCAATGGTAACCCAGGATTAAGAAACCCCTGGTTGATTAACTAGGGGAGTTCCCATTTTAATGGAAAACCAAGGCTTTTAGGGGATACCCCCTATTAATCAACCAGGGGTTTATTAATCCTGGGTAGCCATTATGGTTGAACAGCCCCTAGGAATTCCAAATCATGGTGACTCCCGCAAGCACTTTGGCTTCTTCCGCGAAGAATAAATCATGATATCACCATTTCAGATGATGCCCATCATTATATCCCTATCATTTCTGGTGATTTTACAAGCAGTCATTGATGTGACTCAATGGACTGAATTGTTTTAGATCTCCTGATTCATCAACCCGCCTCTAGTGACAGTCCCCAAGATCAAGCGTGACTCGCTGGTGCTGTGGAACTGCTTAGTGAACGACGTCTGGATTCGCCACTGACCGTGGACATTCATTCATCATGAACCGTTAATGCCGAAACGGAGGTTTCTCAAAATTGGCAACCCCAAAGCTGTGGCTGGTTTATTAATATGATAAGTGGTTGCTACTGGATGGATTGGAGATACCCTGTTTTGAGAAACACCTGAATGTCCATGTTATCATGTTGTTGTGATAGAGATCAACTGCCTCTGCCACTAGGTCGGAGATGCAACGTGCTCCGATCACATTGAAGGACAATGTGCTGCTGTCTTGATACCCCTGCAAAACTAGGGGGGGAGGTCTTGCTTGAGGTTTTATAGACATAAAATGGCTGGGGTGACCCCCTTGACCAATATAAATTGAATCGCCTGTCCCCCCACATGCACATAAGATAACTTCTATACAATGAAGGGGCAAACCCCCTAATGGGACTAGTGGGAACCCTTGGGATCTCTACAATTTGGCCTGGGCAAACGTCACTTTGTTGGAGCTATGATCAGTCATGATCATCGATATCACTCAGCCTATCTCAGGATATCTCAGCCCCAAAGAAATTTGGTAAAATGAATATGGATGAATGATTGGGCGCCGGCATGCTCCAACAATTGCCAACATGTTTGCATTCGTGTTTTCATCCCAGCGTTCTCCAACTTGGCCCACATATGCCAAAATCATCCATGATCATCTATGATCAATCATACTTACCCAAAGATATTCCATCTGTTCCCATCTGAACCATTTTTTTGCAATTTTGCAAAAAAAGGTCACCGCCCTTCATTTTATAGAGGGCACTGCCCCCCTCCTGATGTGTGAAGGACCCTGAAGGCATGCAAAGTTTTGCGCAGGCCTGTAACATTTACCATTATTTGTGAGGTTTTGTCACTGTTGCATATTGGTTGCCCATTTCTGATCATTTCTGCTTCCTCAAATCTTTGAAATGCACAATGAGCTGGCTTGGCTTTGGGAGGTTTTGGAACTGGAAGTGTATGGGCGCCCTGGTGCTTGTTTTGGTCAGCACAAGAAATGCACCATTTTTCCATGAAAGCCACAAAGATTCCAAGTGTGGCACAAAATATGGTGTGGACAGGGGGTTGCCCCAGTTTATTTTATAGTGGCCAAAGCCTGCCAAAAATTGCCAAAAAAAAAGGACCCCCCCCCGCCTGCCAAAAATTGCCAAAAAAAAAGGTCACCCCCCCTCATTTTATAGAGGGCACTGCCCCCCTCCTGATGTGTGAAGGACCCTGAAGGCATGCAAAGTTTTGCACAGGCCTGCAACATTTATCATAATTATTTGTGACATTTTGTCACTGTTGCATACTGGTTGCCCATTTTGGATCTTTTCTGGTTTCTCAAATCTTTGAAATGTGCAATGAATTGGCTTGGCTTTGCGAGGTTTTGGAACTGGAAGTGTATGGGGGCCCTGGTGCTTGCTTTGGTTCAGCACAGGAAATGCAGCATTTTTCCATGAAAGCCACAAAGATTCCAAGTGTGGTACAAAATATGGTGTGGACAGGGGGTTGCCCCACTTCATTTTATAGTGGCCAAAGCCTGCCAAAAATTGCCAAAAAAAGGTCACCCCCCTTCATTTTATAGAGGGCACTGCTCCCCTCCTGATGTGTGAAGGACCCTGAAGGCATGCAAAGTTTTGCACAGGCCTGAAACATTTACAATTTTTTGTGACGTTTTGTCACTGTTGCATACTGGTTGCCCATGTTGGATCTTTTCTGGTTTGTCAAATCTTTGAAATGTGCAATGAATTGGTTTGGCTTTGGGAGGTTTTTTAACTGGAAGTGTATGGGGGCCCTGGTGCTTGTTTAGGTTCAGCACAGGAAATGCACCATTTTTCCATGAAAGCCACAAAGATTCCAAGTGTGGCACAAAATATGGTGTGGACAGGGGGTTGCCCCAGTTTATTTTATAGTGGCCAAAGCCTGCCAAAAATTGCCAAAAAAAAAGGTCACCCCCCCTCATTTTATAGAGGGCACTGCCCCCCTCCTGATGTGTGAAGGACCCTGAAGGCATGCAAAGTTTTGCACAGGCCTGCAACATTTATCATTATTTGTGACGTTTTGTCACTGTTGCATATCGGTTGCCCATTTTGGATCTTTTCTGCTTCCTCAAATCTTTGAAATGCGCAATGAGCCTTGGCTTTGCGAGGTTTTGGAGCTGGAAGTGTATGGGGGCCCTGGTGCTTGTTGTGGTCAGCACAAGAAATGCAACATTTTTCCATGAAAGCCACAAAGATTCCAAGTGTGGCACAAAATATGGTGTGGACAGGGGGTTGCCCCAGTTTATTTTATAGTGGCCAAAGCCTGCCAAAAATTGTCAAAAAAAAGGTCACCCCCCTTCATTTTATAGAGGGCACTGCCCCCCTCCTGATGTGTGAAGGACCCTGAAGGCATGCAAAGTTTTGCACAGGCCTGCAACATTTACCATTATTTGTGACATTTTGTCACTGTTGCATACTGGTTGCCCATTTTGGATCTTTTCTGGTTTCTCAAATCTTAGAAATGTGCAATGAATTGGCTTGGCTTTGGAAGTATTGGAACTGGAAGTGTATGAGCAACTGGAAGTGTATGGGGGCCCTGGTGCTTGTTTAGGTTCAGCACAGGAAATGCACCATTTTTCCATGAAAGCCACAAAGATTCCAAGTGTGGCACAAAATGTGGTGTGGACAGGGGGTTGCCCCAGTTCATTTTATAGTGGCCAAAACCTGCCAAAAATTGCCAAAAAAAAAGGTCACCCCCCTTCATTTTATAGAGGGCACTGCTCCCCTCCTGATGTGTGAAGGACCCTGAAGGCATGCAAAGTTTTGCACAAGCTTGTAACATTTACCATTATTTGTGACATTTTGTCACTGTTGAATATTGGCTGCCCATTTCTGATCATTTCTGCTTCCTCAAATCTTTGAAATGCGCAATGAGCCTTGGCTTTGCGAGGTTTTGGAGCTGGAAGTGTATGGGGGCCCTGGTGCTTGCTTTGGTTCAGCACAGGAAATGCAGCATTTTTCCATGAATGCCACAAAGATTCCAAGCGTGGTACAAAATATGGTGTGGACAGGGGGTTGCCCCAATTCATTTTATAGTGGCCAAAGCCTGCCAAAAATTGCCCCAAAAAAAGGTCACCCCCCTTAATTTTATAGAGGGCACTGCCCCCCTTTTGATGTCTGAAGGGCTCTGAAGGCCTGCAAAGTTTGGCGGAGGCCTGCAACATTTACCATTATTTGTGACATTTTGTCACTGTTGCATACTGGTTGCCCATTTTGGATCATTTCTGCTTCCTCAAATCTTTGAAATGCGCAATGAGCCTTGGCTTTGGGAGGTTTTGGAGCTGGAAGTGTATGGGGGCCCTGGTGCTTGTTTTGGTTCAGCGCAGGAAATGCACCATTTTTCCATGAAAGCCACAAAGATTCCAAGCGCGGTACAAAGTATGGTGTTTTTATTCCTCACATTCTTTATCATGTCTCAAGAATAATTTCACGTGTCATTTCACTTTGTTTCATTAGTCTTGGCAACCAAGTTCAAAAAGTTATGGTAATTTCATGACACGAAGTATCTGAAGTTGTTAGGCTCTATAAAATGACCTGGGGTGACCATGGTTTTAGGAGCACGTGGACCTATATAAATTGAGGGTTGCCAAAGCTAAATTCTCTATAAAACCAGGTTTTCTATAAAATGGGGGGGCCAACCACCCCTATCTGACTATGTAAAACGTTTTGGATCAAGCCCCCACCAGGGCCGTTTTACAGAGGAGTTTTGCAGGGGTATCTGTCTTGTCGGATTCAGCACCGAGAATTTCTGGACGGGTGACGCATTTGTGGGTCATATGGTGGTTTCTCAAAATAGGGGACCCCCAAAATCATCCAATCCATTTCTGATGATCAACCAAGCCTTTTCTGGAGTCCCCTTTTTTTGGAAACCATATCTCATATTCCACCTGACACCAGGACCCTGGCTGAGACTAGGGAAGTACTCCTGCTTGGACTGGTGCACATTGATATTGAGGGAGTCGTTACTAACAACAGCTGGTGGTGATTGTTGTCTCCGCCATCAACCATTCTTACAGTAATTGTCAGCAACCATTGTGCACCACGATTGGCCACGATGCATGTGCTGCATGAATTGTTAGATGATAATGATTGGTAAACCCATAATTAACCACCGTCCTATAAACATGCCAAAACCGCCAATCTATCTATTCTTCGAGATTCTTTACTATTTTCGTTGACCTCAACCAGGTTACCACAAGCATCGGTCGCGTATGTAGCGCTCACTAACCGAGGCTGATGCGTATGACTGCGTTGGGCTCAGAATGAAGGAATGCGGATAGGCCTGGCACGTCTGGTCGACATCGGCCATCCACATTCACCGGCGGATGAATTGTCAGTCTTCCATGAAGAAACAAATCAAGCTGGTCGGTGTTTAAGCCATCCCAACAATATCAATTAACATCACTTTACCAAACAACTATCCCAAATACTACGGGAAAATAAGACATGTTTAACACCACAGACTAGAAAACATCTGGGAGTATCCCAAGGTTGGGAGTATCCCCACCGATCATGGCCCTGGAGAAACCACATGTTTGTCCTATGTTGCTAGAGGAGAATCAAGGGGGCCAGCTGTTATGTTTACCACATATCACTCCTGGCTGAGCAACATTCCATGTTCATTTGCCAGTATGAATACTAAGTGCACTGTTTCGAACTTAGCTACGTCGGCCACAATAGTATACCCATGTATACCCCATGCTAACCAGGCAAAACATTGACATCGCAGTTGGACAAGGCCATGGCTGAGTTGAACAGCGGTACAGGGGCAAACCACTGCCTTTTTCGATTCTCAGGACTGTCAACAGTCGTGATACAAAATGATGATATCAAGCGTCAAGGTCACTCACTGGCAAATTCACCTGGTTGTGGAAAATCAAAATCTATAGCTGGTATAGAGCTGGTTTACCTACTCAAGAATAGTGATTTTCAGCTTCCCGAATATGGACCACCAGCGTGCAATGGTGTAGCCATGTTGGTGTTTCAGGCAGCTGTCAACCATTGGAGTGCAGTCAGATCCCTACTGGCTTATCAACCGGCGGCATTTCCCATCCATATGATTTGGATGGCTTCCCAGCCAAATCAACCGGCTCTTCATTCTGATTTGGCTATGGGTCAAAACCCTTTACCCCTGGTTCCCCCACTATTAATAATTAACCATTGTTTTCCTTATTATTGTTGATTATTGTTGATTAAACCACCAGCAGTTGGTTGATTAATATTGACCCATAGCCATTTAGACGAAAATCAACAGACCCTGACTCCCAAAAACTTGGAAGTTCACGTTTGGAATCAACGCATCGCTAACAAATTGAAGCCCCAAATTGGATGCTGAGAATGCAAAAACTGGTTGGTGGTTGAACCACCCCTATGAAAAATAATAGCCAACAACCAATGGTTTGCTTATAAAATCATGTCATAAAATGTAAGACAATTCCATTTCAAACCAGTATCATTGACATGAAAGGTTTTATGACATGATTTTACTGGTTGGTGGTTTCAACCCCTATGAAAAACATTAGTCAACCAACCAGTTGTTTATAAATAATAGGGAAAATAAGCAAAATGATTGAAACCACCAACCAGTTTTATCAGTGGGAAAACAAACTCATGTCAAAAAACCTATCATTGGCCATTGTTTCTCTTGGTGGTCATTGTCCCCCATTGTTGGTTGATTAACTGCTTGACCCATAGCCATATATAGCTGGTATATCCCTATAGTTGCTAGTTGTTATCCCATATTATGAACCATTAACCATTGGTTGGTTGGTTAACCAATCGTCATGGCTACTTCACTAGCGCCGCCTCGTTTGTGGCCCCGGAAGGAACGGGTCTCGTCTCCTGGCTGCAACGAGTTGAGGCTTTGCTCAACGGTTCTTCGCAGAGCTGGGGTCTTCCAACTCCGGCCGTGCTTCATGAAGGCTTAGCCTCTAAACTAACATGGCTGGCTGGAAAATCCATCATAGATTGATGATTTCTCGTTGTGTTTTCCTTACAAACAAGTTGATTTTCATGGATTTTCCATTGGCATCCATGTTAGTTTACCAGAGGATATCTAATTTGGAACTGTTTCAATCCACGCATAGACTTACCTACAATGTCGATTGTCGCATGTGTGATGAATAGATTCACAACCCAGAAGTGCCTTGAACTGTGTGCCAACCTTACATGAATACAGTTTCCTGGTTAGTGGTTTCAACCCCTATCGAAAATATTAGTCGACGAACCAATCATTTGTCAGTACTGGGGAAAATAAAGAATGTTTCAAACCACCAAACAGCTTCCCTTATCATTGGGAGTGCCCACATCCACAGGGTCTCCACCTTGCTTCGTTGCAGAACCACATCTTGGAACCTCGGAACGCGTCGTAGATCAAAGTGCAGAGGTGCTGGTTTTTGCTGAGGATTACCAGGTTATAGCTATGGTTGTTTTACAGTGGCTAATAATGGTTGATAATAAAACTAACATATAATGTTGATTGTAAAACAACATTATATGTTGGCTAATAGTGGTTTTACAGTTAGATTGTTGGTTGATAACAGGGGATAAGAACATGTAATGACCAACAACATCCAACAACAATGGTTAAGCAAGCGGCGAAAATCCAAAGGTCTCCTTGGCTACCCCAATTCTGATGCTTAGCAAACGAAACCATACGTCTCACCTGGGGACCGTTGGATCCTGTCCAAGGCTCTTGAGATGTTCACCCATCTGTGATCGAATCAGTTATCTACGGTCATGGCATGTCATACTGATCTTTGGGTCTGACTGAAGTCATGACATGTCATAGTTGTGTATCATTATATATATATATATATATCCATGTCTTTGACTGAACTTATGACTATCTGTGGTCATGACCTATGGATCCTATGGTTATGACCTGTGCCTTTGTGCTATGACCCACAGCCACATCCCCAGCACTGGCGTTGTCATGACTCGGCTCCCCACTCTGCCAGCGGCCTCCTTCCCAGCACCGACGGAAGTGCCTACGGCGCACCGCAAGATTTGGCGGGGTGGCGGTTGAACAACCATCAAAATGATTCATTATATATAGTATTTGTAAGTTATAATACATCTTAGATATATAATCTAATCATTCATAATCATATCGATGATCACCGCTTCGGACCTTTTCCAGCCAGAGATTGGTCCATAGCTGTCACGAAGCGGTGTCGCATCGAAGGTTGACACCTCCGCGAAGTGAAAAGATAGCACAAGGTATGCATACCACACCCCCTTAAAGGGTGGGACGCAGTAGGGAGGGAGCTTTGAGCCCCAATGATTCATTGCCATTCATTGCGGCTTACTATGTCCACATCTTTGATCAAACTCGTGCAAGCACCAAAATGATCACCGCTTCGGACCTTTTCCAGCCAGAGATTGGTCCATAGCTGTCACGAAGCGGTGTCACATCGAAGGTTGACACCTCCGCGAAGTGAAAAGATAGCACAAGGTATGCATACCACACCCATATTTGCTTTGAACACAATTCCAGAAAAGTTCATCCCCATAGTGCAAAGCTCACTGGTTCAGCCGCTTTCCAAATTCGTGAGCAAGTTTTTCTGCAGCTCGATTAGCAAAGCATTTGCAAAGAAGGTTGCACAATTTCCGAGGATAAGGTTCAGCAACTTTGGTGAGCCAACGCCCCTGTGAGTCCACACCAGCGAGAGGAATGTGAGGTTTACCACTGTGTTTACAAAGGCCTCGTTTTGCCCCAATGCAACGATACGACTCCAGCAGTTCCAAGGAAATCCACACCCCCAGAAACTTTGTACTCTTACGCCAGGGCATCCCATACATGCAAAACTCAGTAGTAACAAGCTGAACTTTGAGTCGACGAAGTAGCCGCATCACACCCGGACACAGCCAAAGGCGGCTGGTGGCCGGGTTTTCCATGGTGAAAGGCAGCTGCAATGCCAAAGCCAGTGTCAGAATGAAGACTGAAAACCGCATATAAAGGTTGCCATCCCGAACCTTAGCTTGATCGTGAGGTCGAAGGTTGGGTAGGCCTAGTACATGTTCGTTGCTCCGGAGGGGTGGAGGTCCAGGTGGATGATCCCGGGCTCGTGTAAATGTGTGTGTTCCTAAGTGGCCACCGTTGATTCTTCCAGCTCTCATCCAGCCAGCAATGAGACGACGATTGTGAGGATAACGAAGATCATATTCGCTACCATACGAAATATCCCACAGCAGTACTGGTGTGTTATTGTTCCGAGCAATGGCTTTTCCCAAGCGCCCACTACCCGAAAACAACTCCAGGAAGACGGTGTCCTTCAAAGGTCGAGTCAACTTCAGCGCAGGCTGCACAAGCGCCGCGCCATGCCGCGAGCTGCGGCCATGCCTTTTTCTTGTACCTGAGGAGGAAGGCTTGCAAACAACTGAGCCAGTCGGGAGCCCTTCTCGTATCGACGAACTGAGCTCAAAGACTTCCATCTTCCTCTCTTCTGCACTCCCTGAAGGTCGCGGTGTTGATGAAGCATGTCGTGACTTGCTCCTCCGTGGCGAAAACGATAGGGGTGGATCGGCCCCAGGCTGCCCAGCTCCAGCGTCTCGCTGGATGTCTCCAGAAACTCTTGAAGCTCGGCATTGCTGTGCCTGAGGAAAGGCAACTCCTGATTGAAGCGACGGCATGTGGATCGAATGGCATGTCCTACCCCCTTGTGATATGGTAGATCTAAAGTGAGGCTCTCGTCGAACTCCTGGGTCTTGGAGGATGTCCCCACTTCCAAGGGATGTAACACTATGGTGTAGTCCCTGTATCCCCGGCCCCCACCCTTCACCGGCTCGACCACATCCACTGGCCGAACCCTCAAAGCTTCCGTGGGCCGCAGGTACAGGCAAAACATCATCAGCATGTGCAAGGCCAAGCCTCGCTTCTGCTCCTCCAACGCCTTGGTCACAAGCAGGCACACCACTTCCCAGGGAATTGGCAGTCTGCTGCGAGGGGGGCAAAGTTTTCGCCAGCCCTGCAACGACTGCTTGCACTGAGGTAGTTTTGTCATGGCCGTCGACTTCAAACTGGGGTTGTAAAATACCTGTTCCGTGGGCTTCAACTGACCGTTGGGTTTCTGTAACAAGACTCTCACCGTCTCCCAGTGTGCCGCATATCGCTGTCGAGCTTGCCTCGATACGGCTGCCTGCTGTAGCACAGTCTGATCTGGGCTGTCCCTGACCACCTGTCTTCGAGCAACCTGTCGGGCATGCTTCTTCCTCTGCTGATTCGTCCTGGAGACCTCGACTGCTAAAGCAGCCTGAGTTGTTGTATCCACTGGTGTCGGCAAGGGAGGTCTGGGAGTCTTGGTTTTTTGCTTCACTGGTCTCTGTGTTGACAACCATTGCAACGGGCGGTCGAGTGGAACTGCATGGTGGATTACCATCCTTTGGATAAGGTGATGGAACCGATGGGGCCCATCCCCCTCTTGAGGGCAAATCCGCAGCATTGTATTCACTTGGTATCCAACGTACAACCAGCTGACTACCGGTAACCAAAAGAAGGGAACCTATTTGTTGACAAACCCGTCGAAGTTCGAAACTCTTTGCCCTCCCCCGTGAAATAGCACATGTAGCTGTCATACTGTCCGAGAAAACTAAATGGCGCATCCCGTGGTTGTGGCAACTACGAAGCAAGTGCTTCACGGCGAACAGCGTTGACCGCGCCTCGTTGACGGGCATGGTTGCAGCTTGCCGCCATCGATGTCTTCCGACGACCGCCCAGCTGCGGTTGGACATTGCCTCAAAAGGAA
>VSDK01011699.1:25929-40965 GCA_009767595.1 Symbiodinium kawagutii | reverse complement strand
AGCAGGATCATCTATAGGGACCACATCATCATCAGGAATAGGGACTTCCAAACCAGCAGCAGCTCTAGCACGTGAAGCAACGGGATCCTTGAAACGCCACCTCTCACATACTCGGCCAAATTGCTTAACATCATCAAGCGGCATGTGTGCGATGGTGCATCCCAAACCCCATTCCGAAGCATCCACAGCATAGACCTTCTCGCTCCACTCTGCTTTCAGATTCCGGAAAATTAGAGGAAGAATACCATCCCAGATATCGAATTCTTTCCGTACCGAAGCCCAAAGAGGAAACTCATCAGTGCTATATGAATATCGCCGTACGAAGTTGTAAGCTTGCCCAAAAATGGATAAACTCTCCCTACGTGCCAGCGACAAAAAGCAACAGTGTCCCAACAGCTTCTCAACCTGTTTGGCGCTTGCTCTTCCCCGTCTAAGCATGTATCTAATACTCATTCGAATCTTCCAAAACCTTTTTCGAGTGGGTTTCAAAACTGCGTCTGAAGAAATGTCCCAACCCAACACCTGTGCTCCATCATTGCCAAGCTCCACTTCGTGCACCTGCAGCCCTGCATTCCGCAGAGCCCCAACTGCATTCTTGAAGCTTGTGTCCACCTGGGCAGCATCGGCACCAATGACCACAAGGTTGTCTACATATTGCAAGTGGGAACATGAAGCATCGGTGAAGGGGGTTCGGTCCCGAAGCTGCTGTGATTCTTGAAGCCCTGAATGAAGCACTATCCGTTCATGTAGTTTTTGACACCAGTATAGCGCCCAACTCCATCCCATTGGCACCACAGTTAGTCGTGGCACAGCCCACTTACCTTTACACGGCCGGTGGGAACCAAAGTTCAGCCAGTCAAGATCCTCGCATCTTACACGGGGGAGACAAAAGAATCGACGAAGCTGTACTGGAAGTTGAAGATGATAGAATGCATCTTTTAAATCCGCCATACCAATTGTAAGGGAATCACCGAAACCATACTCCAACCTGCTAAGTGTGTCCCCCGTGCAAAGGTGTACATAGGCTGGGTCTCTGAAATGGGCGTTGGACCTTCTGGCGTCAACGATCATTCTCTGACGATCGTTTTTCTTGGTTACAAAGGAGATGGCTATGTTCTCAGCTGGTGCCTCCTCACTGAATTCGACTAAGTTTGCTTTGTGCAACTTTTGCAAAAAATGGACATAGTTGGACCGGACTGTCAGCAACGGGTCACTGTAAGGCTGCTGCACCCCAGTCCCCCTGAGCCTCTTCTCAACTTCCTGCGGTGGTAACAGCTGAGAAGTCACAAAGTCCTCCACAAGTTCGCGCCCGTCCGGGCCCCACAAATCCGAAAGCGGGATCGGAGACCAATCGCCTTCAGGAAGCGAGACCTTTTCGAGATTGAAGGAGCAGAGAGATCCCACGGCTGGTTCGTGTGAGTACCCCTCTGCAGCTCGGAGCGATTCAAATGCCCCTGAGCCGGTAAGATCACTAGGTGGCTTACCAATCGCATGCACTGATTGCAAAACATGGTCGACTGCTTTCAACTGGGCAGCCCCATGACCAAAAAGCTCCTCCTCCAGTGAGATCATAGTGGAACCACTTTCGGGGCAGCCATACATCGAATTCAAAGCCCTGATAGTATGATTCACCTCCTTTCGAACATGCTGGTCAACCAGGAAACGTCTGATGCCTTTCCGTGAGCAGCTGGGTCTTTCCATTCCAGGGTCAACCAACTGAGGCAGAGGGAAAATGTCTCGGGGCTTGCGGGAGGAACATGCAAAGGGAGGCGGTGGCTCATGAGGTGGACTCCTCCCAAAATCCATCCCCACGCCCCGATCAGGGGGCTTCGTCCTTGCCACCTTTCCGAGCCTTTCTATTCAGCTCGCGTTCTTCGCGAGCTTTACGAAGATTCTTCGCCAAGGAAGCATCCTTCTCCACCTCGTTCTTCACGTGGGATAATAAATCTGGGCAGATCATAAGGGTGGCAGCAGCTCGTGTGATTCCTCCGAATGTGGGTTGTTCCTCTAAGGAAAGTTTTCCTCCTACTGCCTTCGCCTCCTGCTCCCTGGCTTTGTCCATGTAGGCATACTCGATGGTTTGAAGCCTACGGAAAATCACTTCGGTGAACAAATTGTTGTATGGGTTCACCTGGTCATTCTGGAGGGCATACTTCATGGTCATGGCGAGTTGGTAATGTTCCTGCATACCCCAAGAACTGCTATCCAACCTGCAAAGGTGACGAACCCGTTCATGGTGGCCCTCCAGCCCAAGATTCTCGGTGATGAGATATGACACACACCACCGTGCAGTCCTGGGCCCTGTCAAAGCCCAATCAGCCGGCACTTCCGTGCACAACTTTGCAAGGTCCTTCAAGCTTGTCTCAGCTTTGCCCATACCATCATACTCAACGGGGGCTATGCGATGATCCCATGATGCTGGATTCTTCTTGAACTCTTTGATCTTCTCCCCAAGCATGCACTGGACAAACATGGAAGACCCGTCTGGCAACGTGTGAACAGCTTTACCACCATCTACCAATGCATCAGGCACCAAAGCAACCCGGTCACCATACTTGTAAAGGCCCTTCATCTCCGCAGCTACCCAGTAAAGTTGCCCATTTACAACCTCATCGGCAGCCTGTCCAGCGGGAGCAGCTCCAGCTGCCCTATCCAGCCCCCTCGCAGTTCGCTCTGCTGCCAAGATCGCCAATGCCTGCTGACGCATCGCCCCAAGCTCCACCGCCGTGAAGGCCGGAAGCGCATAGACATTGGCGGCTGCAATGCCTGGAGGGAGTGCATTGGGTGCATTCTTCACCCGGATTCCACGGAGATCATCATTGAGAAGGGAGAGGCTTTCGACAAATACATCTTGATCTGGTGTCCCAACTACGTAGTCATCATCCTGCACATGGTGTAGTACTAACCTTTCATGCCATAGGTCAGGTCCCCCAACATCATATAGAAGAAGAACTTGGCGATTGAGGAGGGCCATTGAGTTTTCTCAACCGCAACTCCGCAAGTTGACGAGAAGCCAGCTCGCGTTGGTTTGATTGAGGCAACTGTGCCCCGGAACCGCTTTGCCGTTTCCCAATACCAAACCGGTAGATCACAAACACCACCACACCAAATAAGACAAGGGTACCACAAGCCACCACCCAAAAGATCTCAGCAAAACCCAGGCTAAAGGTCACCACAGCGCGATCAGCACTGCCCCCAGTGGATGTAGCTGATGCCCCACCAGGCAATGGCTCACCCCCACCACCACTGGCCCCAGAAGCTGAGAGCTCGCGATACTTGCTCACCGCCACTTCCGCCGCGAGACCAGCGATGTGCTCTGGCTGTCGCAGAGCAGCTGGCACACCCAGTTGGTTGCCGCAAAAGAAGCCAGCAAAGCCAGCTGCAATATGGCTAACCAGCACTAGGAGCACATTCGGGGGGCTACCTCCCATCTTTTAGCTTTGAGCCCCAATGATTCATTGCCATTCATTGCGGCTTACTATGTCCACATCTTTGATCAAACTCGTGCAAGCACCAAAATGACTGATGATAGTTGATGATGGTTACAATACAGCATGTTGCAATAATCACTTGTGAGTCATAAGCAGAACACATAAGAATAAACAGCAAGAACTTTTGGGTGAATGAGCCGTTCCCACGCGCAGTGCAAATCATCCTGGTTGGTGGTTTCAACTCCTACGCAAAATATTAGTCAACAACCAATCGTTTGCTGATACTGGGGAAAACAAACATATGTCATAAAAAAAATATGTAAAACCCACCAGCCAGTCCCGTGTTGCCTGAAGACCAAGCATGCCAAACAAAGCACAACAACCATCTCTGAAGCCAAGAGGGGACACATCCCAGGCGGACGCCTCCGGCCTTCGGGATGTAAGGCAGTGGAGCCTCCCGGTCTGGGATTCCACCCAACATTGCCTCATCTGCACTCATCATCGCCTGCACCGGCAACTGGTGGCTGTGGCAACGCATCGAAGGAAAACTGGTTGGTGGCGTCAACCCCGTCATGAAAAATATGCGCAAGTCAACCAACCATTTGTAAATAATTACATATGATACCATATTATTACTACGGAAAATGAACATGTGAATCAAACTACCAGCCAAAAAACCATTGGAAACCCAGTGGTGGTAGCTGCTCAACATGGATGGCAAGCACAACTGGGACTTTCTCAATGATCCAAGTGGGGTGCGAGCCACCATGATCCAGCATGGACTTAATTACAAGAAATCGGCAGCGGGCCCTTCTGATGGCGTACCAAACAGATTCATGTCCCCACTATCATGATTCATCATGATCATCAACAATGATCATTGTGAGAAGTGGTTCATTTCCCGGGAACATTATCTGGTTGCTGGTTTGAACCCCTCTAAAAGGGCTCAGTTAATCAACCAATCATTGCAAATACCGGGGAAACTAATACATGTCAATCACCAACTAGTCATCATATATACTTATCATTTAATTAAACTCTATCAACCAGTGGTCATTAGTGTATAGTTATGTCATTCAACCTCTATTACAGTAACCATTTAAATTAGTTCTCACTGAGATCACCCTAAAAGCTTTGACACATCCACCCTTCCCCCCATCTCCACCTGCCATGTGAGTGAGCTCATGAGACCTTGCAGCGACAGGCAGCCGCAGCTGAAAGGCAGCACTTCTTGGAGGAGCTGCGGGTGGAGCTGCTCTTCAGAGCTAATCCACCCGCAGCTAAGCTGGCCATTAGAGGTATACCAACAGCCAGGGTTTTTTCTCGGAAATTAGCTGAAGGGTACGGGTAACCTCATAATAACCCAACAGCCAGGGTATTACTTCATAATAACTTCATGAGCTGCGCGTGGATTAGCTGAAGTTAAAAAAAAACTTGAAACCAACAGCCAGTTGCAGTATCATGTTGGAGTTGGCTTGTGATGAATTAGATGGGTCATTGATGGTTCGTGAACAGTGGGTCCGTGCACACTTCAGAGGCAAGCGCATTGATTCGTGGGTCCAAAAAACGGGATATGGCTCAAAAATTGTTGTTTTCCCCTTCAAATCTAAGATAGGGTTACCCCGCAGCTTTTGTTTGTGCTCAGAAAACCATGCTCCCATATTGGTTGCAGTACCCGAGAAGCGAAAGAAAAGGTTGTCAACAGTGAAGGTTTTTGGTATGCAACCGGGCCGATCGGATTCCATCTCCGTCGAAATTTGCGAACACCTGTCCAAGAACAGTCGACTAGTTGGTACATGCTGCGGATGATTCAAGGGGATACAGTACTTATTTTTAGTGATCCTATATATGCCACGCATTGTTTCCATATCTCTCATGAACCAACACCTCAACCAGCAATCAACTAAAGCTTACAAACTACCATTGATAATTAATGAGTCAACCATCATCGACCCTTAGTAACCATCACTCACCATTGTTCACCATCTGTTAACACTCCATCAACATTCACCCAATACGAACCAGCAATTAACCATAAATCAACAATTGTAAACGCAAGAGCAACCATAATGCACTATCTATCAACCGGATTCAACCGGTATTAAATGTTATCAATCAAGTAGTTTTGGAAAAGCAAACCAACCATAGGCCACATACAAAACAAGGTTAAACCACTATTGACCATCCCTGGTTGACTTCCGGGCTTCGATTCCACTGGCAGCCTCGCTAGTCGTCGGCGACTTGTGAATTGTTGCCATGGCATAACTTTTGTTCTGATCAGGTGGATTCTTGGCTAAGCACTGGGGCATTCACGGCTTCTGATGAACTGGAGTGAATGAATATCAATGGTAATTGAAAGTTAATATCTAATGAAATGGGATAGTGAAAAAAACTGCTGATCAGTTGATGGTGATGGTGAATGATGGAGGTTAAGAAATGATATCAATTGTCATTGATGGAGGTTACTGAATGGGTGCTGCTGGTTCCTTGATGGTTACCGTACTAGATTGCTAAGCAAATGTTAATGATCATGATTCATGATTAGTGATGATGAAACGATGCGTTATAACTGTTTGTTTATCCTGCTACTGTTGGTTATATGTACTTATTGACCAACTTAGACTTGTCAGGTTTAACCACTGCTGAGAACGGTTGTCTCCATTGAGCAACCAGTCCTTGTGAGTGGGTGGCTTTGGGGTAATGGATCACGCTTTTTTTTTTTGAGATGCCAATCTGGCAATTGGATCCCATGTTCAAGGAATGTTTCAAGATGTCGCTGATCATGTCTAATGTCTCGAAAGAGCCAAGAGCCCAAAATGACGATGCTTTGATACATATGTATCTAAAGATTTCAAAGCAAGTAGACAATGCATATTAAACACGCACCAGCCAAGGAGGCTGCTGACCATTGCTCTACCGTGTTTCAAGCTGTTCATCTTGAAAAGCGTCGCATGGCCAAGTTTGTTCGCAGCACATGCGCATCTCGAGCGAAATTGCGAAATTCAAAGCTTCCTCAGATTACTCACCAGGCAATCTAGACTGATAGGTCCTGGGGCTGCTACTTGCTACTGCGACAAGTGGCTATGGAAAACATGCCCTCATGAAAACCACTTTCACTATTCTATAGTTGCACCTCTACTGATGGGTGTTCCACATTAAACCGTCACGTTACCTGCTGTGATTTCACTGAACAACTATTATCACGCCATTTACAGCTGGATCATTACTGATAGGACAACGTAGCTCCGTAAGCGCTTGGACATGCTCTGCGAGGGTTGCTTTCACTAGCGCCTTGCGTTCTTTCATAAATTCACATGTTGGTGTGGACTGACAAAACCCCGGTAAATGGTTGGCCATCGAATTTCTCGAGAATTTTTGCAAAAAGGTCCCGCTGGCAGTTAGGTACTCTATGGTCTGCTTCCTCTGCTTCAGCCTCTTCTTCAGTGTGTTCCAGCTTCTTTTTCGTGCGCTGCCGCCGCAACAGTTGCTGTATTTCTGATCAGAACCCCTATCACACACCAGGCCACATTTGGAACATTTCCGCTACTGACTCCTGCCCGTGCTTTCCATGTCGCGCTACCCGTCTGCTACAATTCACAAGCGTATTGAACGCGTGGTTGAAGTGCTCCGTGAACGCAGTGCTTCTTGACAGTAACATTAGTTGCAGAATGCCAGTCAAGCAAATTTAGTGTGAAAACATCAGTTGATTGAATGTTGAAAGAACTAATTCGAACGTTGCAATGCAAGTGTTTGCTGCGAGCAAGCTGCTGTAGCGTGGTTTTTGATCCTATAGCATGCTACTTATGGCCTGTATGCAATACCTTTATCCGACAAATGACCAGTCACAAGTAGAAGTGTTGGGATCTTCCCAGCTTTATTGGTGGCTGTGGGTCAAAACCCTGTACCCCTGGTTCCCCCATCGTTAACCCTTGTTTTCCCTATAGTTGTGTTGGTTATTATCCCCTATCATTGTTGGTTAATATTGACCCACAACCATATTGACCTACAATACCTATGCCGCCATCGTGGATCTCCCACTGCTTGGCGCCATCCGTTGCTCGCCCTTTTTTGATCCAAGGTCAGGCGCTGGCGGATGCAACACCTGGATTCTCCGGCAGCGCCACGGGGAAGATCCAGTGGTTGATCTCCAAATGGATATCCGACCTATGGGACCTAACTTTAGTAAGGACCAGGGTCTGGGGATGAGGAGGGGGTTGATTAACTAGGGGGGTTATTAATCCTGACTATGCATTACAAGCTACGGATGTGGTGGTTTCTCAAAATTGGGAACCCCAAAAATGGTTGGTTTACTCATATAAATGGTTTAGATTGGATGATTTAGGGGGTCCCCTATTTTGAGAAACACCCATGTGGATCCATTGGAAGATGTGGCTTTGATGGTTAAACCAACTTTGGAAGATCCACTTGTTGGTTATTTTGTGAGGCGATGTGGATATCCAACGATTCCCCGGAAGATGTATATATGTACATATCATAGTCTTATGCTATGAATTGGAAGATTTGAATATGTATTGTATAATTGCATATACGGGTGTTTCTCAAAATAGTGCTACCCCTGAATCCTCTATGAACCATTTATAGCAAAAAACTAATTCTTTTTGGTGGTTCCCCATTTTAAGAAACACCCACATGGTGATTTCTCAAAATGGGTGTGCCCCCCAAATCATCCTTGGAATTAACCATTTATAGCAATAAACCAACATTTGTTTGGGGTCCCCTATTTTGAGAAACCACCATATATTATATGTGCGACTTTCAAAACTCTGGTTCGAAATCAATGCCATGGACAAATTTGGGAAATTTTGAGAAGGTCCCACCGCTTACCACAGTGTTAGCACCTTTCGACGTTATGATTTTCTGGGGGGGTATCGCTTGCGTGTAAAACGCTCCAAGTACCTCTAACAATACAAGAGAGTACAAAAGGGGTATCGCTATTTGGGAAGGTCCCAACGCTTACCTCATGTTTTCAAGATTTCTTATAAGCCATGGCAGCCGAATACTACTTTTAAATTACCTGAGTTTTGACGGTTGCTCATATGAGCGGCTGCTTTTATTCGTGCAAAATCTCTTGGCCCTATTTTGAAGGGCGGACCTGGCCTCGTTCAGTTTAAACACAATTAGGAATGGATGACGTCATTTTGGGGTATCTCGTTCAATTATACCTCAAATAGGGGGGTAGTTGATATGGGTACTACAATAAACAGATCTCGTTCGGTCCCGCGGACCCATCTCGTTCACCTGCTAACTATGGATGAGAGAAAAAACATAGCGCAAGCCCTTTACTTGGAATGTCTTGCTCATAATATGAATAACGATGAATATCTCTGGGGACATCCTGATAGCTTCCAGCATCACCAAGCCATCGATCGTAGCTTTTCAACAAAGCTGTAGCAAGCTATAGTTGTGCACTGGAAGATTGAATGATTACTGGTTGGTGGTTGAACCACCCCGTCATGAAAAATGTTCTGGTCAACTAACCACTCGTTTGGTACAGTAATACATTTGGGAAAATAAAATGTTTCAAACAACCAACCAAATTGCTAATGGTTCTAACACTAGCTGAATCACATGGAAACATCATGGTGCTTTGTAATGATTTAAAGCCTGCACTTTGGCTGAAAGGCAGCGTAAATGTTGGAGAATGCCTGCCTGATGACTACAATAGATTCCTGAAGGGTTGAGAATGATTAAAATACTGTGTTTGATTATGATTGCTTAATAAATAGTTTTTGGCTTATTATTGGTAACGCTGACGCTTAAAACCAAGAAACAATTTCAGCCATGTATGTACAATGGTTTCGTTGGCAGTTAAGGTATGATTTTCTCAGCTGGTCCCGTCCGTTTAATCTGCCCAGTTTGCGTTGCTGTGCTTTGACATCACCCCTTGATGATGAATGAATGAATGAATGAATGAATGAATGAATGAATTAATGAGTGAGTGAGTGAATGAATGAATGAATGAATGAATGAATTAATGAATGAATGAATGAATGAATGAATGAATGAGTGAATGAGTGAATGAATGAATGAGTGAGTGAATGAATGAATGAATGAATGAATGAATTAATGAGTGAGTGAATGAATGAATGAATGAATGAATGAATGGATGAATGACTGAGTGAGTGAATGAATGAATGAATGAATGAATGATGATGATGATGATGGTGATGAAGCTGAAGCCTAGGTGGGTTTACTAATTCCAAGCCACCACCAATATTGTAGCTATGCCAACCATTGAGCAGGATATAGACAACTATCTGATTGGTGGTTACACCCCATCCAAAAGATATTTGGATACTCATACTCAGTCACAGGCATGTTTGAAAACAAATAGAGTACATATTTGAATCCACCGACCAGCTATTGTTTAGTGGTCGGCAAAACAATACATCCAAAAATTCATGAAATCATGACGCTCCAAATCAACCAAATCGGGATGCCTTGATTCTCCACAATCTATGAACGAACTATGTTTGGTACTTAAGCTATGATCCATCCATTGACGAGGATGATATTACAGAAGACTTCATCAATCAACAAATGGCTGAAATAGTTTAAGCATGTTTAAGTGATCATGGTTCATCATTGTCCGGCTGTCAGGCTACGTGGGGGATCCCGAGGCAAGTACGACCCAAATGTTGTTTCCCTGCCAAGGATCATCGTTGCCAGGACCTTTAAGGTGATGATCATGAATTTAGCATTCGCAACCACATGCCTTTACATACATCCTTTAAAGACCAGCAAAAGGAATGTCTGTGAATCAACTTTCAAGCTGAAGAAAAAGACATATACAATCAATTAAATTACATTTGTAAGCGTGGAAGTATCAAAAGTGTCAGCCGTGAATAGCCCTTTCTGAAGCAGGAATCAACCATGCACCGCCATCATTGAGCATCGCTAGCCGTGTTTAACCATCAACCATCGGTTGTTCCACAATCATTATGATTTATCATCGATTCATCAACCAGCATTCACCATCATTTCCCCTATTTTTCCGGCTAAAAGGCCCCAATAAGGCATCAATAAACAATGATCACCAGGCATCATCAAGTCTGTAGTCCCACCAGGACAAACTGATTTACCATGATCATATCACCATCCTTCACCATCCTTCACCACCTTTCACCATCCACGGACCGACCGGATAACCGGCACCTGGGCTCTGATCGGCCGTCGCCTGAGAAGCGGGGTGAAATCTGGGATTTGGGGGTAGCCCTGGTTTGAGAACCCACTCCGTGTACGACCATGATGGACAAGGCGATGGGTCAAGCAGTTAACCAACCAACCAATGGCTAATGATTCATAATAGGGGATAACAACTAGCAACTATATGGATATACCAGCTATATTTGGCTATGGGTCAATATTAACCAACCAATACTAGGGGATAATGACCAACAATAATAAGGGAAACAGTGGCTAATGATTGGGGAAGCAGGGGGACTAAGGGTTTTGATAGCCACAAGGTCCCGGTTGATGGATGATGGCACCCAACCCCCTTGAAATTTCCGCATGGCATCTACAACACAGTACCTTTGGGAGGTTTGGGGATGAACGCAGTACCTGGAGCTTTGCTTCATGACCGCTGTCCTCTTATCAAACATGCTGGTTCGTTGTTTATCTATGGGTATGTGCCAAAATTATGAACGTCTATATAATATGGCTATTCATAATGGGAATCTATTATAAACCAATGGTTTTTGGGTACCACTATTTGGGCACAGACCCATATGTTTTTTATTGGAATGTTGAGCCAGATCCAAAGTATTTTGTGATTGAAACTTGCTTGGACTATATCAACCAGCAAAGGTTTCATGACTATAATCCACTTTCCGAGCTATAACTGCCTATAACCCATTTTGGAAAAAATCTTAGCGTATCCCCGCATCAGTAGCATTTGTTTGGGTTTTCCTGCCAAAAAGTACCGAAATTCGGAGCCCTGTCCATTGGCGCGAGTCCGTACCAAGCAACGACCATCGGCGACGCCGCACTGCGCTGCAAACAGCGGTACACCTGGATCAAATATGACAACGTGCCAGTGGTAAACTGTTAAAAAAAAGGAAGATATTGATTGTTTCAGATGGAATCTCTTCAAAAACTATGAGGCTGATACTTTTGAAGATATACATCTTTTTATGTTCTTTGGTAATAAATATATATATATATATAAATTATATATATATATATTTATAAATATATATATATATATATATATCAAAGTATATATCAAAATGTGTATATATCAAAAAATAAGTAAATAAATATGAATATATAAATATGAATATATACACACATATATATTTTGGCACATTTTGAAGATGCTTCGAAGAGACGATTTGAAACCTGTTTGCCTTGAAGACCCAATGAATTGATTGTGCCATTCGCGGTGAATCGAGGAACAAAAAAAGGTCTTGAGCACAAATGGCTATGGGTCAATATTAACCAACCAACTAATGGAGGATTCACCAACAAAAATAGGGAAAACAATGGTTAATGATAGGGGAACCAGGGGTACAGGGTTTTGACCCGCAGCCAAATATGTAGCAAACATTGTAGGACCATGTAGGACCCATCCGGACCCTGGGTCACGTCTTAGGATCCTTTTAATCCTCGGGGGATATAGAAATCGGCTCCACGCTGGAACCAAGCCAGAGCTTAGGGGGCTAGAGCTTGTACATGGATATAAGAGGGACATGTGTGGTGTGGTCATGCAACAGGGGTAGAAAATGATGATGTTGCTGCAGGATCTGTGAGTCAAGACCCTCTTGGCTGGTGAACATCCGGAAGGAACAAACGTTCTGTGTATTGGGACGTCCACCCATTTGCAGGAAGGTGGGTGCAAAGCCACTCAAACATTTACAGAAAAAAAACATTCGAAACGCAAACTTGCGCGATGTGTTGCCACGGCCTCCCCTTTCCAGCCCGGGTAATGTGAAGTCGACTCAACTTCACAGGCTGCAACGCTCTCGAACGAGTGCCTAGCAGCACTCTAAAGCAGACGCAACCTTCATCCCCAGCAAGCGCATTAGCCCATTTGCCTTGCTGTCATACATCAACAGATGCGTTGGCCTCAAGGAAGTCCCTGCTGCGCGCTTGCACCCGGCCAGCGGTGCAACAACCAAAGGTGCACGTATTGGTGCCCTGGCACCATGCACGAAGCGGTTGTTGGGTTAACGCTGGTACAACATGGTATGACCTCCAGGCCAAAGCTCAATTCAAGCCAACTCGCAATTGTACAATGTGTACAGGCAGATTCTGAAAAGAGAACTTGTTTTCAACAACCAGTCCACGAGATTCTTCGAAAACCTTTGCCACAACACAAGAGTACCAAGTTCCACGCACATGACGAGAAGAAGGATGAATCAAATGCTCAGACGTGCACAGAACAAACATCAGAAAATGCACACTACGGGGATTCAACAAGCTAGATCCAAAGGTATTGCTCTGTTGCGTCAATTGGAACAACATTAATCTATGTAGGTTTGACCCAACCAAAGAATCCCTTCCCGGGGTTGGATGTAGTTACATTAACTTTCTTAACTTTCTTGTATGCAAATTCAAGTTTGAAAACCAATAAAATCTGATAAAAAAAACTGTATTTTGATTGCAGGGAAACTGCGAAATCTTGAGAGCATCCAAACCTTTCGAAGGCCAAGGACTCACAAAGGCACAAAGGAAGTGCAGAAAAAGTGCAGGTCTCCATCAGCCTCCCCCTTCCAGACCGGGTAATGTGAAGTCGACTCAACTTCACAGGCTGCAACGCTCTCGAACGAATGCCTAGCAGCACTCGGAAGCGGAAGCCTTCATCCCCAGCAAGCGCGTTAGCCCATTTGCCTTGCTGTCATACATCAACAGATGCGTTGGCCCCAAGGAAGCCCCTCCTGCGCGCTTGCACCCGGCCAGCGGTGCAACAACCAAACGTGCACACCGGGCACGAAGTGGTTGTTGGGTCAACGCTTGTGCCATATGGTATGGCATCCTGGCCAAATTGCAAGCAAAGTCAAATCTCACAGGTAAAGTCTGAAATGAGAACTTGTTTTTCAACAACCACTCCACGAGATTCTTCGAAAACCTTTGCCCCATGACTTTGTTATGGGCATTTGAGATCATTTGAGAGTATCCATGTCAGTTGCTGGGCAAAGGGCGCATCTACGCAATCACAAGGCACGCTAGCGTGACTAGCGTGCACAGATCGACACTCTGTTTGGTGTCATGCCAAGCAAAAGTTTTCGGGAGTTTCACCACGGCAAAGGCCAAGGACTCACAAACACGCAAAGAAAATGCACAAACAGGACAGGTCTCTAGCAGCCTCCCCCTTCCAGCCCGGGTAATGTGAGGTCTTTTGACCACACAGACTGCAACGCTTCCGAATAAATGTCGAATGAACATTGCAGCCTTCATCCCCAGCAAGCGCATTAGCCCATTTGCCTTGCTGTCATACATCAATGTGTGATGCGCTTTTGCCACATCAGAGTTGATGCGTTGGCCCCAAGGAAGCCCCTGCTGCACGCTTGCACCCGGCCAGCGGTGCAACAACCACAGAACCTTTAAAAGGTTGGTGCAAAATTTGCATTCTGCGGTTGTCGGGTGAACGCTCATGGATCTGAGATCCGCACATTCTGCCGGCCTTCAAGAATTGTAAAACAGGAACATATCAAAGAAACTCAAAATCAGTGTCTTTACAGCTGGCAATATGGCTACATAATATGGAAAAAAGGTCTTCTAATGTGGTCTATTACATATATATATCTATATATATATATATATATTGAACACACCCGCAGGGCACCATCAACTAGATGGCCATCCCCCCGGGACAAAGGTGGGCTCGACACAAGATATAGTACCATCTGGCAAATTGCTAGCCTCACGAATGTTGTACCCCATCTCCAACCATATCATCCTAGATTTTACAGCCTCAAACTCGGGAAGGTAAATCAGCAGCTATCATGGCACCAGTTCGAGAGCCATTGGTTGGGCCCTTGAGGAGACCACTTCTTTACCAAATTTCATGCGCAATCATAAAACTCACGGCGTTTTTTTTGCCCGCCTGGTTCCTTTTTTCATATCCTGCTCCATGCTCCTTGATCTTTGACGCTCCCTGCTCTGACGCGGACTCGCTGACGATTTAGAGCGCCAACGATCTGTAATGAACGTATCGTGCACCCACGGGGACACACACACACACACACACACACACACACAGACACACAGACACTGACGGCGCTCCTGTCCTAACCACTGCGAGCTCAGGGGATTGTTTTGTGAGCCACGACAACTATGCCAACCAGTGAAACACTTGATCAAACATAGTTGCCTACTGTGGTTCCTGATTTTTATCAAAACTTATCAAACATTCAATTACTGCAAATACGACGTGGTTAATTTCTATTGAAACGCTTGATGTGGACAATATCGCCCCCATGTTCAACCCAATCAATCAGCTATCAATTGCATCTATCGACCCCCAAACAAATCTCCGACAAAAGCCGTCCCGCAGCCAGAATCAGCCAGACCTCCACAGATTCCACAGGCATCTGCCGGCCATTCACCAGCATTGCCGCGCCATCAAAGGGGGGAAAGT
>VSDK01011699.1:197-25919 GCA_009767595.1 Symbiodinium kawagutii | reverse complement strand
GAACCGCTCAACCTGCGCCCAGCAATGAATGGCTTGGCAATGGCAACAACCAACAACTGAGGAAAATTGGCTGTAAACTCGTAGTCATCTATGAATCATGGTGGTTAACAATGGTTGAAAATCGGGTACAACCAAGAATGCAAACCCGAATGTCGTGTTGATGTGTGTGCGTGGATTATGACTATCCTACACATAGCTACAGGTTTACGTCAACAGAAACCTGTTCTTCCTGGAACGTTCGAAGTGGTGCTGTCGAACATTGATCCTGGCCCATGTGCACTCCCATCACACAGCACCCGACACAACCTGTCCTGCGTTTCGGACCAGTCTGGCTGTATCAAGCCTTCAAACGGTAGCTTCCTGCACTCCAAGGACTCGTGAGCAGCAAACAAATCTACAGGGGTAATCGAGTGGTATATCTATCAGGTACTGCAACCCTTGCAACGTTGCAAAAGCCTTAGCAGCACCAGTAGCAGCAGTAGTAGCAGCAACAACAACGACAACAACCAAAGGAAGAACACCAACGACAACGACAACAACGACAACAACAACAACAACAACAACAACAACAACAACAACAACAACAACAACAACAACAACAACACTAACACTAACACTAACACTAACACAAGCAGCGGCAACAACAAAAACAAAACATTACTCATTCATACATATTCATACTTACTAGTGCTGCCCCAACAACAGCAGGATCAGCTGAAACAGTAGTGACAACAGCAAAAACCAAGCACGGCCACAAATTCCAACAACGACCACACTAACCAAGAACCACCACACCAGCAACAACAGCCTTAACAACAGCAAAAAACAATAACAACAATGACAACCGTGGTGACAGCAGCACCAGCACCATCACACCATCACATACATCGCCACCAACAACAAGGCCTGAGATTTTGGACTCTGCAGGTGCCTGTAATTAGGTTAAGATCTTGATGCTGTTGACTTTGCAGGTACCTGTCCTGTAGTGGTACGAACTCTCTCCTCTCTGTTCTTCGCCTGGCTCCGCTTGGTGGATAATCAAAAAACCTCGCGTGTCAATCGGTTTTTGGGGAGGTGGCATGTGCGTAACCTTCGTCAATATGTGCAAATCGATGCAAATGGTGTGTCCACAAATCTTCCAGAGGATTATGAATCCCCGAAGTCATCCCAATAAAAATGGATTAAAAGTGGCACATCTGAGGAAGCATTGCTTTCACTGGGTTAGAGACAAATGACATTGTTCTTGCCTCTGACCTCATCAATTGACCCGTGGTTTTTTGGATGTTTAAAAAGTAACACTAACGCGAAATGCCTACGCAGTGCCTTTGCGACGTAGTTTTACTAAGGGTTTTGCCTCCGCGGATGGTAGGTGTGAAAAAGTTGCCTACGCAGCGCCTACGCGAGAAAAATCAAAGCTTCCTTTTGCAAATACATACCATCATGTTGCCTACGCGAGATGCCTGCGCGACTTTGCCTATGCAGAATGCCTACGCAAGCCTACGCATCTCCTTCTCACCGATGAGAACTGCCTACGCGATCAATTTTTAGTTCCCTTTTTACATGAATTTGAGGCTGTCAAAAAAAACATTGCTCAATTGTCCTTGTCAGCAATCATGAATCATTATAAATAAATGAATTCTCCACAATCAGAATGAATGAGCAGTGCAAACCAATTCCGTAATGGCGATAATTGACCAGGACTACATCAACAGGAATTGCATTGAAAACAACAAATACTAAGCACCAACGACTACAACAACTACTACTATTTACTACTACTAGCACTACCACTACAACCACCACCAACAACAACAACACAACTAGCACTGCTGATACTGCTACCATCTGCTATCGCCTGCCACCGCTACTTTCACTCCTTCTACTACTTCTACCACAACTATGTACGACACTCCTAATACTCGTGCTGCTGCTACTTTGTCAATTAGGTTGATAACAAGTTCATCCTCACAGTTGTCCACAGGATTATCAACAAACTCATTGTCATCATGATCATGCGTTCGCACACTCACGGCAAGCTGTTGCTTACCGCCGTTACCGCTGTAAAAAAAAGGTCTGGCGGTGCTGCCAGCGCAAAGGATGGCACCTGGTGGTAAGCCAGTCGAAAAGAATCTGGAGAACCTCATGCTGTGGCTGAAGCTATGCAGGCAAAATCTGGCTGAAAAATGCATGGTTTATCACCGTACATGGTCAAGAAATGATGATTTAGGGGTACCCCTACTCTGAGAAACCACCATATGGTCCACTTGACTGTGCTGTTTCAAACCCAAAGAGCCTCAAGGAAAACTCATCGGCGAGAAAGTCATTCAAAACAAATTAAGGTTAAAGAGTCTTGCTTGTAACAGAAAGGCTTCTGAGATTTTCAAACAGTCTCATATTATGGAGTGGCAAGTGTCTAAGTTGTTTGATCTCAATACAGATCATTATATATCACTATGACAAGAAGGGCTTTCCGTGGTTATGCATTTTATAACCAACTGATACCACAAATTATCATCATCAGAGTGAGAACCCAAATAGATCGGTCACAACCAACTTATAACATCTTTTAGCCAATGTGCACCACTCTGTAAAGTCGACAAGGGACACCGCGCGGGCACACCGCGCGGTCACGGGCAAGAGCTTCTGATACACCTGGCTAAGTGATTGTGAATACTGGTTGATAATGGCCAGTAACTGTCGATATACGGATAAGTGAGGCTCACTGTTGTTGGTTCACCCTCACCATGCGGCAGTCGATGGCGGCTGCCCTTTGGCTAGTGAATATCTCGCGATTTGGTCCATTCAGATGCAAAATGACTTCGGCATTTTGATTGAACTTCTGGGATTTAGTACCAGAACATGAGGTTAAAGCAAATGACGAGCAGCGTGGTTCAGTCTTCCAACTGTAGCAGTCAAGTCTTCGCTGTCATGGGTGGTTCTCCCCCAGCTACCCATGGGGATGCTCCATCCGAGCTGAGGAAAGCAGTGTCAAGGAAAGGAGGAACCTCCGTGAGCCGCACCTCATGTTGAAAGCACCGACTCTATGATTTGTTCAGTCCTGCATGTAGGTGTTGCTCAAATGGGGGACCCCCAGCTGATGGCTGGTTTATTACCTAAAAAGGTAGAGCAAGGATGATCTCGGGGTCCCTATTCTGAGAAACCACCATGTGGTGTACCAATTTGTATCTAATCTTTAAACGTCTCCTCTTGTCTCCCCATGTCTTTTGCAACCGTGCCGCAGAATAGATATAGTGAAAGTCGCGATTTACAGCCACCATGTGAGGAAACAGTCTGCAGATAAATTACAGCAACCTAGTGAAGCAGAGTGCCATGATCATGAATCTCCCAAACCTTTCTTTTCGCATACAGCAAAAACTTTTTTTGATTGATTGACGTGTTTGATAGTCTGGATTGCTTGTTACTTTAGTTTCTGTTCATAAGGATCATGAACATACAGCATGAGGTGAACATGAAAACTGTGATGATGACACTGGTGATGAATGATGAATGACGACGGATGATTCTGGGGGATGACAATGGTGAGTGATAAATGATGCTTAGATGAATTATGAGGATTAGTGGTTGAGCATCTAGCATCATGATGAATGATTGGAAATGATGACAAGACATGCGTGCAACCAACGATGGCGTGCAGCATCACAGCCCTCTTCGCATCACCAAGAACTGCCGATTCCAAACTCGCCGGTGCTGGCCGAAAAGGATGTATCCGAAGGTTCCTGAGCACTGCAACTCTTGAAGATAGTGAATGTCCAAAAGCTCGGGGTCCATTAGCATGCCCGGGTGTCATGTTAAGGTCCGCCGGGGGTGTGAGTTTAGGAGCAAATCATTCTGACAAAGCAACCACTGATCTACTGCTGGCTGTGGGTCAGTTCACTCTGTAGCCCTGGTTCCCCATTGTTTTCCGTCTTATTAGTAGGCTATTATATGTTATTATCCACCATTAACCATGGTTAATATTGAATGATTAATCTTTTTCCAATGCCTGCTCCTAGGGTGGCCTGCTCCAGGCGGCCAGTCCTTGGCCATACTGTGAGTTGTGCTAAGTCTCAGCTGATGGAAGTTTTGCATCGCGAAGGTTTGATCAACAAAATATTTGACCTGAGATTGAATGAAATGGTTCACCTGTTGATATTACCTATAGTTAATGCTGATAGGCATCATTTATATTGAATGAAATGGATACTTCTATCTGATGGTTTAACAATCAAGTTTTTCTGATGGTTTGATATGGGTTGAAATGGATACTTCCATCTGCTCGAGAATGCTTCACCGATTAATGATTTTGTATACTGTGATCAATGATGGTTAATGATTTTGCCAGTATGTTGACATCATTGTTGGTCTGTGGCCCATGGCTGTCAAATTGCCAAGTCCCATGGCCCATGGTCGTAGTGGTTGATTGGTGGCCAATGGTTCTATGGCCCCTGGGTTGTTCTACATCTTGCTTGATACATCATACTAGCTAGGTATAGGTTGACAAATTTCAACAAGCTTCAAACAAGAATACCCAAAGGTAATCCGACACCTGTTGGGATTTCCATCTTAGGCTTGATGCAGCTAGTTGGGAGTCTAGTAGCAAACCTTTCACGAACCCTACGAGCTGGACAATTTGTGGAGAGTTTCCTTTGCCAACTGCTTTGTCACAACCAACTTTGGCACCATCATATCTGAAAGTAAGAACAAATCAAAACAATTTGTAGCTCATCAAAGTAAAACGCATCATGAGCGACAAACAAATAATGGCTGACTCAAAACTTTTTCATGAAAAGAGCCCTGGAATGAATCCCAAGTGCTCCCTGCTCCCTGCAGTGCTCCCTGGAACACCGACCGCCCTGGGAATCCCAGGCCAATTGGAGCCGCTCTTGCTGCAAGACCAGCCCTGCATCAAAGTCCTGAGCGCAGCAGCTTCTGGCGTCAACCACGGCTCAGGGTGATGGTTACCTCATGGTTACTAATGGAGGCAAGATGCTTAAATGGTTTGGTGATGATTCAACACCTAGAGATAATATCATGCTCGAATCATTCTGACCATTGGCTAGTTCATGATGTGATGAATATATAACATAGTCAAAATGAACAATCATGGCCAGTCCTGATGATTGATGGTCAATGCCGGTTATGCTTGAGCATGGTGAATCAGTCGGTGAGTAATGGGCCATCATCAACGACCAACGGAAACATCCAGCAATTGTAAAACCATCAAGGTGACTTTATCACCTTCCAGAGGGAACCCAGTATTCAACCTGAGCCATCCGTAATGAAGCAGCAATATAGATGAGTAAATTATAGTGAAATATAACTTAGTTGCTACCTGAACGAGACATTCATATCAATCAACCAACTGGGGCAAAACACCATCTACTGGCGGTAAAAAAATGTGTGTTTGTCGTATACGGCGAAGCTCAAAACATCCGTCCTCGACCATGCGGTGGCAGGTCACGCCCGTCTCAAGGTCACCCTCAAAGATGCACCAAAAGCCCGACCTTCCGTGGCGAGATGCACATGAGAAATGAAACATAATATGTTCTGCATATTTAGTTATATACAATATACAACATAAAAAATATAAAAAAACTAATAATATATAATATAAAACAATACATTTGTTATCTAATATAAATTATACAATACATAATATATGTTGTATAAATATTAAAAACATGTATAGTATATAATAAAGTAAAAAGTAATAATGTATATGATATAATATCTAATATATACCCCAAAATACCTAGGTTTTTCTGAATACCCCCAATTTTCAAAAAAAAACAGATCAAGGAAGCTGTAGGTATATATGTGTATAATATATATATATATATATATGCCCCATTATATGCTGACATATGCTGAGCAATCATGAGCCATCACAAATAAAATCATGAACCAATCATTGTTTGACCCAATCACTACCAACCGAGCTTACAAACCACCATGCTTACTAGCCATCATTGGCCACAGGTATCAACAATCGGCATCAACCATCAGCATTCTTATTGAACATATTGTAAACTATCAGTATTGTCACCAAGTAGTCGTAGTAATCAATCATCATTACTAGCTGGAATCACATCGTCATGATTGATGGATACTGACATTGATATTGATGGTAATAATCACGACAATAAATCTACAAATCCCAAGTATGCTTAGCTCTTGGCATCTTGTCTTACGTTTCCCAGGCTGTTATGGCCATGGATCATCCTGTTCACATGCTGATTGGCACGAAAATTCACGCACTACAATTCAGGATTTTGAAAGCTTTTCGTTTCCTTGGATACACGATCCACTGTAGCAAAACAATATCATCTAAGGGTAATTAGAGTCAATCAATGGCAACGTTCCTGCAGTAGTTCGCATCCCTATTATATAAGTCAAATCTGGGAAAACTGTTCATATTGAACAGGTTATGCACACATGTACTATAGATACACAGATTCGGCACATTGTACTACGTACTGTATGTTGCTTGCAAACCTGGAGTACTATTTAACATGAGTCAACCATGTGTGGTTCAAAAAGAGCTCTTTACATACATGACTAGGAAGCCTTTTTAGTACATCAAGCCATATGTATGAACCATTCTATAAGTTTCTTAACGTGTTGTTCATGAATGTGTATGGCATTGAAGGGCCCTGTTGAAAGATGTTTGAACTGCTGCATCTGGATATGGACATATCCGAGCAATGTCAATAGCCGTGTGTTTGATACCCTTTGTGATGGTCTCTTAGCCACCGGATATTCGCATATCCACCAGTTTTATCTTGACGTACCCATTGGAGAATAGTACCACTCATCAAAAGAAGGACAAATCCAAACAAAAATACAACTCTCTAGGAGCTAATTTAACGTGCCAGGCGACATCAACTTGAGATATGTTGCCACCGAACTGGCTTCAGGGACACACATCCATTCCCTCACGTTGTGGCGCAGGGCAAGGCGCACCAGCAGCCCCGATGCTTGGGTAGCAAAGAGGGATGGAAGTTGACGCAATCTGGGCACAAATTCAACCTCGGCTCCGAGAACTGGTTGGAAAAGGCAAGAAAAACCATAGCAGTCATCACGGTACAAATCGCGGTCATGGCAGCTGTTAGTTACTAACATTATCCATGTTAGTATGACCAGCTATCCATATTCTGTTTAATCTAACAGTTAGTAGGTTGATGATGGTAACAGAAAACATGGATCATCATGGTTGGTGCTGGATTAAGCAAATACCTGGTTTTCGGCTTGTTATTGAGGCTTATGCAGGCGGACCGGCCATGAGATCGTGGTCGCAGGTCGCCATGAGAGTGTCAACTGCTCGATTGATAGTTGATTAGAAATTCATCAAAAGAAGCGACCCATATTTGAATGTAAGTAGTGAGCCATTCATGATAATTTAAACCACTGACAAATCGATGTACTTAACATGTTTTAATGGATCTCCCGATCTCCATATGAGCAACCAGAATCAATGATTGATAATGTTTCGTCCTGGCTGTTCATGAAAAAATACCACAAAAAAAGGTCATGCAACTGGTAGAGATCATCGCGAAATTCAAATGAATCCTGGCTGTTGGTGACCCCAAGTGGTCAGGTGACTTTGTTTCAACAGTATGGGTCTCATCCACCAACTCACTTTAAGGACGTGTGCCCGGGTCATCCCAGGCGACTGAAAGCACGCTGAACAAACCGCTTGGGACAACTTGTTGTGATGTTGACAGACTATGTAGCGCTAAACACTACAGCATTCCCGGGTAGATTCAGTGGCTGTAATGGCTCCCCTCCCAAATGATACTCCCCGATAAGAATATATTAGGTGTTTACAAATCTCAAAATAGGGAACATCCCAAACATGGATGGTTCATCAATATAAATTACTAATAGTGGATGATTTGAGGGTACCGCGTCTTTCAAGAAACCACCAGATATTCTCGTTGCCCAACATCACTTTGACAATCAATCGCACGTCAATGATGGCAACCTAGAAACCAATGCGAAAGATCAGGCATTAAAGCAACGAAATATATGTAAATATGACTCAACAACAGCCAGCCAGCCAACCAGCCGAACCGACCAACCATCAAACCCAAGCGAACCGACCAACCAACCAACCAACCAACCAACCAACCAACCAACCAACCAACGGACAAACCAAACCAACCAACCGACTTTATGACATCCCCGGGTTTTGAGAGGCCGGACACACTTACAGGAATCTTCTTTCGATAGGACCTCAGCGCACCGTCTATCATGCAACAGGGAGGTTCTGGGAAAACCCAAGACGCAGGAAAGGATATAATAATAGTAGTAACAATAATAACAATAATAGTAATAACAACTATTATTATTACTAGTATTATTATATATATCATATATAATATACTTATATATGGTACGGTATAATGATGTAGGATACCCCGTATTCATTTTGGTCAACTTCTGTGGCTTGTTTAACTGCATGGAAGGGCATCGGCGAAGGCAGGAGATCTGATCTGACCAATAGCAAACAGAGGATACGATCTCAACATATGGCAGTGGGTCAAGGCTTTAACCAACCAACCAACCAACCAACCAACCAACCAATGGCTAATTTAATGGCTAATAATAGGAGATAACAACCAAGAATAATAGGGAATATACCAGCTATATCCAGCTATAAATGGCTATGGCTCAAGGCTTTCACCAACCAACCAATGGTTAATGGTTCATAATAGGGGATAACAACTAGCAACTATAGGGATATACCAGCTACATATGGCTATGGGTCAAGCCATTAACCAACCAATTTCGTGGGGGATCATGACCAACAATAGTAAAGGAAACAATGGTTAATGATAGGGGAACCTGTTTTTGAGATATGGCAGTGGGTCAGTTCACCCGGCTAGTCCCCTTGGTTCCCCATCATTAACCAGGCTGGTTTCCCTATAGTTTTGTTGGTTATTAACCCCCATGAAATTGGTTGACAAATATTGACCCATAGCCATATCTCATATCTCAAAAACAGTACCAGGGCGAACTACCGAGCTCTACGGGAATGATAATCGGCTATGAGCTACCATGGAGGCAGGGCACTGTGTGGCACTTTTTGAGTGAACCATCTTTCCCCTGTCCCGAAATGGTTGACTTGGCTTGCTAAGAATGATCGTCTCAAGATGACAGTTAGTTCATGATGTGCCTCAAAAACTGGAGTTTCCAAGGCAAACATGATCTAAATCGGGAATGGTTGGGGATATATCCAAAGTGTGCTTCTGGGGGCACACCACTAGCGATGTGCCACGTTGATGATGTAAGCGGAACACTCCAGCAATGTCCAAACACCCAAAGGACAGCCACAACAAAATCCATAACCACAAAAGCTACTCTTCCCAGCACTGATATGCTGTGCTTCACAATCTATATGTGCATGTGCAAAAATAGTTGTACCCCCAAATCAATGGTTTCACTATTTTTGGTGGTAACAAGAAACAAATGATAATTTAAAATCATTTACCATAAACCAATGGTATAGTGGTACTCCCAATTGATGGTAAAATGATCATTTGATTTTGGCACGCAGCTCGCTGGTCAATCAACATGGGGATTGTTTCATTGATCGCTGTGAATTGTTTCACTCCTCAGGCTGTACTGCAGGAAATTCTGCTCACAAGCTGTGGTACCCCGAAACATCCCTAGATAGTCGCAACGAAAACTGGAAGGGTAAGGAACAATGACCAGTAGCGCTGCCAACCATGGCCACAAACGACCTTGTTTGTGTTCAGTGCATGACTCACTCTGGCTGCCTACTTCACTTCCAATACATCAATTTTGATTGGTTGGTTAACCAATACAACTGTGATATAAAAAAAAACCAAAGTAAACCACAACTGACCATGATGAAATGTGATTAACAATGATGAACAAAGGATAATCCATCACACACCTATCAATTTGGTGATACCGGATGGGTCCATGCGACAATGGTGAACTGATCTGTACATACACGAACATATCTATACCTATATCTGGAAATACATGCACATACATATCATTGTAAACTACATCTACCGCGGATGACCCCACATGGCAAGCACCGTTTGGTCCCCCTTGAGCCCCGGTCGCAGAGACGATCAAGTCTGGCTGGAAACCACTTGCGGCCCTGGGATTCAGTGGTGAAGGTAACGGGTTGCCACTGATGGATGGGCTGAACATGATATGGCCATGGATCATTACTGTCCAACTCATGATGTGAATTACAGGTAACTGACAATCTCATGCCTAAAGCATGCCCCGACCCTTTCTTGATGTCAAATCACAATGTAAACGCTGTTTGAAAGAAAGCATGCCTAAAGCATGCCTAAATCCAAAACACCATGGAAACGCTGATGGGAAAACGTCTCCGGACTGAGATTTCTTGTCGTAAAAACATCTAAAAACCAATGGAACGCTAGTGATCTAAATGCACCTTTGGGGATTCAAAACGGATGCCTTGGGGCTGGAGAACTGCATCTAAACGCTGCGAAAATAATGGTTCAACTGCTGTCTGCCATCTATGCTACAAATCCAAACCTGAACCGGACGAGGTACCCGGACGAGGTACGGACGAGGTAGGGAAAATTCATTTTTATGGCCCCAAGAGACAGGCCAGTGATCAGACGACCCACTCAACATTAGCAAATGGCAAGAAATCAAAAAACCATACTAAACGCTACAGTAACATGATGATTGGTTGTTCCAAGGGTTGCCTGAGAAACATGTGAATTCCAATGGTATTGGGCAATCAAACTGGTCACGCTCAAAAACAATGTCGTTTCTGGAGGTGGTTTCTAAATCTATGGAGTTCGCCTGCGATTCACGAAAAGGCACGCTTTCCAGAAGTGGCGTTTCATATGAAATTTGCAACGTTTTAGAGCGATTTGCCCAATTGAGGCACGAGATAGTCATTTGCCTGTAGCTGGTTAAGGGTTGATAGTGGATCTTATTGACCAACAACACCAGGGATATACCAACCATAATATGAGCGGTTAAAACCAACTATCCCGAAAAGGTGTAGTTGAACATGTCAACAATTCGACTAGTGACTCGACATTTATGGGATGTCAACAGCTGCGTGTACGATATGATCTTTCGAGGCAAGGTGGACTTTGCAGTTCATATATCACTCCATAGGATGGATGCTTCCAGTTAGCATGAAATCGTATGTAACCAACCCCAAACAACAATGGAAGAAACCAGCTGGTTGCCTACAATTTCATGGTACAACTGGAAGTTTAGGGATAGGATAGATGCCTACTAGAAATTAATACCCGTTGTCCATCCATTCTGGCTGACTGGTGGGCGGTTTTCACTGACAAACACCAACCAGCGTGGTTTCCTATCCATGGGGTACTGTCACCAAAACATTTTCGTTGCTCAAACAATAATCTGAAACACTAAGCCTCAACAGGGATCCAAATAGGGCACATGATCAGCACCACTTCTGTGTGACTTCAAGTTGCCGAGCAACACAGACATGAAAGACCTAGCTTTTTGCGGTCAAATTCAGACCTGGGACTGCTTCCTTTCCGGAGGCCAACCGTGTGTATGATGGGAAATCATCCTCAAGCTGCTGAAAAAGAATTAATAGACCAAATCATAGTGCCAGGGACAATATAATATATAGACATATGTAAAAACGATTTCTCTAAGGATGATCCGAGTCAAAAAAAAAAAACACGGATACCCCACCTGTCAATGTCTCCACACATGACAATGTTCGTAAGAACGGAAATGAAGCACGGATAGGATCTCGGTGATGGTGATAATGATCCAGATCTGCCTAGGTTACCAGCAACATAACGGTTAGGTTAGTTTCACTGTCAGCGGAAGTATCAAACCCCTAAAGGTGCTGAACCAAGTGTCGAATGTTCAGAGTTTCGCACGGCAAAGACTCAAAAATGAGTACCCCTGGTTCCCCCGATCATTTGCCATTGTTTTCCCTATTGTGGTTATATAGTTAACTTTTGTTACTGTAGTTGGTTGGTCAATATTGACCCATAGCCAAATGACTAAGCCACAAAATGCATGGTGTTTAATCAAAAGGGATCACTCGGCGATCATTTGACCTACCGTTTTGAAGCACCCCCTAGATTGGATGGTGATCATCCACCATCATAAACGAGCTAGGTTTGGAGCTAGGTTCGGAAGCATGGCCAACGAGCTTGTCAGAATACAGATAGATGTTTTAGATCTCAACTGTCTTACTGGAGATTTGCTACTGCGTCGGAGTACCATCCATTTGGACCCATGAATATCCGATGAAATGGTGCATCCAAGTCGCTTTAGTATTTCGGCGTTGCTATCCAACAGCACCTGGCATGGTCCCAGGGGAGGACATGGTCCAGTCCAGCGTCTAGCAGAAAACAATGGGCTTGGATCAAACGGCTAATTGCTCAGTCGTGGCCAATAACTAATAATGACTGGCTGATAATGGTAAAAAACCATCAATAATCGGCAAATTTTTGATGGTGAATGACTGGGGATTAACAACTACCATCAACCTTTAATGATCATCAATCATCCAATTTCAGGGGACGAACAGCCACAGTAAACACAAATACTATGTCCATCATCCCATTGGTGACAAAGTGCTTGACCAACGAACCTGGCACTCTGTGTTCACATCAACAGCTCAATTCGTGGGTGCTTGTTGAAATGCAGGGAACACCACACCATCAAACAAAATACGGTTGCGTGCTGAGATGAACCAGTTGGGGTTAGTCGACGTTGAAGAAATGTTGCGCGAGAACGCGCTACCCCATAGTCCACTTGCTTCACAAAAAGCCGCAGACCTGTCCTGTCAGGATCAATCACCTACCCCTTGCAGACTTTGAGTACATGTCTATGCGATCAAGAAATCCAACCAGTCAACTGAACAGCAATCCTAAGCATCCTTCACCATCATTGAGCACCAATGAACCAACCTTGGCGAGCCTGTGACAATCGAAGCCCAACATCCAGAAGCTAATTCTCATAGGTTGATTCAAAATGAAGGCGCCTGGTTCCGGCTGCCAACCTTCACACCAAGGAAGAGCTACCCCGCGCGTTCCGACTGTCGATGATTAGGCGCAGGACTCGTGGTAAGTCCCAAATCACCATGATCAGCGCCTGGAAGCACCTATGATCAGTCACTCCCCATAGGGCCCATAGGCTGTAAAACGCAGCTACTAAGCGTTCTTGAAGATATACCCATCAATCATCGTCACCAACCATGAGTAGCCATCATCAATCATCAATTGTCCACCACCAGCTAGTATTAACCAGTAACCAACCATGAACCAACGATTCACCATTGATATGCACTAAATTCAGCTGCTTAGCAGTTGGGTTTGAAGTCGCTGGTCGCAACTTCCGCAAGGCCCACGCACTCGAAGCCCAGAGCTGTACAAACATCTCTCAGATCCTTGGTTTCCAGCAACGGATGTGGTTCAGAGGTCGTGGGGCGCCATGGTTTTTCACTTGGTTTCCAGCTGTTCGACAAGGTGTTCATTCTGGCCAAAAAACACGGCTATGGTTAGACATGAGGCTGATCATGCTTCACTGTGGCCTGTTCAATGTGGTTTAACATGGATATTAATAACACATAGGATGACTAGCTGCGTTGAAATTGTGTATGTGATAGTATCGTGGATATTGAGAGGGCTTACTCATATACATACTGGCACTGTATAGTTTGCATGTAGGTACAATACTATGTAGATATCATGAAACAAAAAAACGTATGCATGTCTTTTCCAACATGGAAAAACACGATTTCAACATATTTCAACCTAACAAGGATTTCGGTGTTGTGGCTCTTCATGTCCATGGGGCCGTCCACTTGCTGTTGTGCCAATGAACCGTTTCCCAATCATTGACGACCATCACTAGCCATTAAATATCAACCATTGTGATGTTTTTGACATTGACCAATGGGTAGCGCTTCGCACAAATTATCCATGACATTTACAATGGTTACGAACCGTTCCTGATGATCATCAAATATCAGGAATGTTGTCAAACAAAAAACACCTCATAACAATTCATCTGATTGGTGCCAATATTCAATTGGAGCCAATACTCAGCAAATAACAACATTGTCAATATGGATTCCTAACCATCATTCACCACCATTGGTGACCAGTAACTCATCGTTATCAACATTAAACAATCCATGCTTAACCCATGATGGAGCATTCATAGCCATCATCAACTCCTGCTGGACGTCACGGCTCCCCAAACCAGCGATATGCGATGCTGCTCCTACGCTGTTGCTGGGCTACCGAGCGCAGTCCTTCGCTTGCGAGCTGTGCGAGATGCAGCACACAGCTGCTAAAGCTTCCTGGCGGGATCTAAGGGCTGGCAGGGTCCGGCTTGGGTGGTTAAGGTTGGTCAGTCAACCATGGATTAATGGTTGGTCAAGGGAACAATGGTGGTCGGTCAATCCACGGTTGGTTTCCAGGATTATATTGGTGATGATGAGTGTTTTCCAGCCGTTATCAGTTATCAGGCATAAATGCGGCATAAACCATTGTTGTAGTGTGTGTGTGTGATAAAAATGGTTGATGATATTTACGAAATAGCTGAAGGTGGATGAGAGTGGGCAATCGCCGATGAATAATCGTTGACTGTCGGAGTCTGCCTGAAGGGATTGGGTCATCACTTTCATTCCAGGACCCAGCATGATTTGCAAGGTGCACCCCCAACCATTTATAGATCTGCTTATTATAACTCTATTGACTAATTTGACTGGGGTTAATTACCAGTAGTGGGAGGCCATAACCCAACTGATAGCTGCTGGGGACCTGCCCTCTGATGCTGAGATATCAGGAGCCAATCAAACGTGGATGCATTTGCTTGACCAGCTCCTGTGGACGGTCACTGTTGAGACCTAAGTGCATAGTGATCATATCATAGTTGCGAATCAAACCCCAGTTGCAGCCAATGCAGCTGATGAACATGCAAACATAATGTCGTTTTGATTGGGATGTTTGGGCATCGTTGGTATTGAACCACTTCCACCTCACTGATTTCAGCATCGAAAATCCAGGGACTGCAGCGACGGATCAGCCTCAACCAGTGTGCCATGTCCCCAAAATTCATTGGTAAAGCCTTGTGTAGTTGGTAAATCAATGTGAATCACCAGCCAAATGTGGTAGGTGTATCAACAAATGGATCTCCAGGTGTTGTTCCCATCATTTTCTGTTGTTGCTGATCATCATCACCCGGCTGTGGGTCAAAACCCTGTACCCCTGGTTCCCCATCATTCACCATTGTTTTCCCTATTATGGTTGGTGATTATCCCTCATTAGTTGGTTGATTAATATTGACCCATAGCTACCTATTATTAACCATTATATCAATGCCTATAACCCCTACAATCCACTCGGCGATCGTCTCCCATTCACCCAGCCTTGAAGCTGGACCTCGGTCGACCGCGACCCGGCGGCCATGCGGCCGTGCGTTGCGCAACGCACGTGTCTGCGCCCCAGTCGTGGCCAGCTCAGTAGTTCCAGCCGCAGTCATGCAGTGCCAATCCAACCACACAGGGTTACAAAGAACACTTCAATAATTAATGAATGAACAGGGTTGCAAAGAAAAGCTTAGTTCAATGATTGATGAATGTTCACTGGTTGGCGGTTCAACCACCCCGTCATGAACCATATGCGCAAATCAACCAAAAAAACCTAACAATTACTTTACTTCGAGTGATCCCCACCATGTGATTTCAACACCGCTTGTTGACTCCACTTTTGTCTGACATTCTCTCCGACATTTACAATGACATTCTTGCTGGCATTCTCTCCGACATATCTTCTAACATTCTTTCTGACATATCTTCTGACATTCTTTCTGACATATCTTCTGACATTCTTTCTGACATCCTTTCTGGCACATCTTCTGACGTTCTTCAGGACAACTTTCTAGTCGGACATTCTTTCTGGCATATCTTTTGGCTTTCTCTCTGACATGTCTTCTGGCAAATCTTCTGACATATCTTCTGACATATCTTCTGACATTCTTTCTGGCAAATCTTTTGACTTTCTCTCTGACATATCTTCTGACATTCTCTCTGACATATCTTCTGACTTTCTCTCTGGCATATCTTCTGACATTCGATCTGACATATCTTCTGACATTCTTTCTGACATATCTTCTGACATTCTCTCTGACATATCTTCTGACATTCTTTCTGGCATATCTTTTGGCTTTCTCTCTGATATGTCTTCTGACATTCTTTCTTGCATTTCTTTTGACATTCTATCTGACATATCTTCTGACATTCTTTCTGACATGTCTTCTGACATATCTTCTGACATTCTTTCTGGGATCTCTTCTGGCATTCTTTCTGACATATCTTCTGACATTCTCTCTGACATTCTTTCTGGCATATCTTTTGACACTCTCTCTGACATCTCTTCTGACATTCTTTCTGACATATCTTCTGACATTCTATCTGACATATCTACTGGCATATCTTTTGACTTTCTCTCTGACATGTCTTCTGACATTCTATCCTGAAATTTCTTTTGACATTCTGTCTGACATATCTTCTGACATTCTTTCTGACATGTCTTCTGACATATCTTCTGACATTCTCTCTGACATATCTTCTGACATATCTTCTGACATTCTCTCTGACATTCTTTCTGACATGTCTTCTTACATATCTTCTGACATTCTCTCTGGCATTCTTTCTGGCATTCTTTTTGACATTTCTTCTGACATTCTTTCTGACATTCTTCCTGACATTTCTTCTGAGATTCTTTCTGACGTTCTTTCCTCGCGGTTGAGGTCCGGCAGCGACCACTAGTCGTGCATGGTCGTGGTTGAGGTCCGGCAGCGACCACTAGTCGTGCATGGTCGTGGTTGAGGTCCGGCGAGGAGAAGGAGAAGAAGGAGAAGAAGGAGAAGGAGAAGGAGGAGGAGAAGACAACTCTGATAAAATCTAACAACCCTCACCTGACAGGTGGGGAATTACGCGGGAAAATCAAACAATGTTTGGAACTACCAACCAGTTAACCATGGAATTAATACATGTGGTTTATGACGGTTATAATCATTATAATCAGGGAATAATATGCACAACTGAATTCCATGTGGTGATTAACTGGTGGAGGGGGGTACCATTGAAATGGGAAACCGGTTGGCTCGTGTGGGATACCCCCTGTAAATCAACCAGGCCTTTAGCTTTGTCCAGGGTTGGTATTGAATGATATTTGCAAACCATCGTGTCACACCACCATGGAAAAAACCTAGTCTCCAAGCTATACATTTGGCTATGGGTCAATATTAACCAACCAATAATGGCTTATAATGACCAACAAATAATAGGGAAAACAATGGCTATTGATGGGGGAACCAGGGGTACAGGGTCTTGACCCACAGCCATATGTTTGTTCTTATGCTCCAACAACCGCATTGAACATATGTTTTCATGGTCCCAGTGCCACCTATCCCGCTTCAGAATCGCAGCAAAGCTCATCCTGGGCTCTTGACACTTCTTTGAGCACTTGCTCAGCAGCAGCCCCCCATCCAAAAATGAGCACCTGAGGTGCCGAAGTGACTTGATAGCATTGGGAAGAGGTGTGGGTTGGGATCACATGATAACCTTCAGGAGTGTCCTCCATTGGCTTCTGTTTCACCAGCTTTGGGTGATGTATTGGAGATGTTTTCTTGGGAGATGTTGTTGGGAGCCTCCAAAATATGTTCTCAAAAAGCTTAAAATGGACCCGGTGGCTACGTCTGCATCGCATTTACAAAAACACAAACATAAACTAAAGGGGAACAATAAAAAGTGGTTCATTTTTGTTCTGCATCCATCAATGCAACAGTTGGTTTCTAACTGGCTTCCTAACTTCATGGGTGCAAATAACGCCTAATATAGCCTTCTACAAACCCTTGGATTCTTTTCAATATTGATACCGTGGATGGCAGCAAGAAAAACGGCCTTCTGATTTCACAAGTGGGCCTACAATTTGTGTGTTGCCTCCAGGAATCCCTTTGATGAAGTCACAACCGATGGGTTCCGGTCTGTCAGGGCTCACAAAACATGAACCGACATGGGGAGGAGTTAACAAGCCAACTGAAAGCATGGTTGATGGTGTCCAATCACCAATACATGAACACAAGCAGGGTAACCATCTAAAAACACATCATGGGAATAGCTATCAAGGATTCACCATTTACAGTATCATCAAAAGCTATGTTCATATTCAAGCTTGGGGAAGCACTAGGGGAACTCAGCAGTCTTGGACACCATGATTTCCTCAAAAGTTTACCAGCTGATCCCCAAATGCTTGCTGTTTCCGGTGCCATTGTCATGAACTGATCGAACTCAGCCAACCTTTCAGCATGGCCATGCCCCACCGCCCGAGGACAGCCGACCCGTTTGCCCTTGGAAGATGGCGCGGCCTCCATAGGCCCAACTTGAACATGCACAGCTGCGTCATCAAATGGATGCCCTAAAAGACAAGCTGAACAAAGCCGGACTATGATGAACATTGATGAACTATGAATGACCACTGATCTTTCATTCTTTTTCATTCCATGTTGCATGAATGGAAAGAACAATAGCTGGTCCTTGCATACCCCTAAGCACCCATGGTCTAATCAGTGTGGCGTTGGGCTCAAAGAGACTGGATCGCCATCGGACGTGATGACACCTCAAATTAGGCAGCACAAATTGAGCACATGTGTCCCATTTGGCCCATCAAAGGCCATCATGTAAATGGAAGTATGGAGTAGTCCTGCACCGCCACAGTTCTTTTGATCTTGAATGAAAACACCAGCAATTCACCGTTAATGGACACCGACTGCAACCACTGCAGAGACAGCATTCCTGAAAGCCGCCGGTAAACAATGAGTTTGTTCAAAATCGAACAGTAGTCCCCTAGCATACCAAAAAAATACTATTCAATAGTTAGTCGAAGTCCATTTATTCAAAGACGTATGTAAGAACCAGTGACACCCGATTTCCGACAAAGGCTTTCGGCTGGTTGAAGGTTCAGTCCAGGGAACCTTTTGTGGGATACAGCAACAAGAGATCTCGCTCCCCATCTGTGGCATAATTTATTCACATGTATTTTCGACTACGTACTGAACATATGGTGGTTTCTCAAAATAGGGAACCCCTAAAAATGGCTGGTTTACTACTATAAATGACTATTAATGGATGATTTAGGGGTACCCCTATTCTGAGAAACCACCATATCAAAAATAACAAGTTCTTCCTTTCCAAGTACCGCAGGTCAAAAGCCCTTCTCCTCCGAGAACATGACACTCACGAAAATGTAAATTGACAGATTCACTCGTATCACCAACAGAATGTCAGTCTGGATCAATATAAAATCCAAATCCGTCTGGACATACTTCATGAAAATGGGGTTCGCCGCCTACATGCACGCACATCAAGAACTATTCCAGGAAGCAGAAAAAGAAGCACCTTTTTCTTGGGCTTATGAACCATCCTCATATTAGGCTATGGGTCAGTTCACCCTTAGTCCCCCCGGTTCCCCCATCATTACAGTAACCATTGTTTTCCCTATGATTGATTGGTCATTATAAGCCATTATTGCTTGGTGTATATTGACCCATAGCCATGATATACCTATTGTTGGTTGGTACAGTATAATATCAAACCTATTATCCTCATATGAGCGGCTGCTTTTATTCGTACAAGATCCTTTTGCCGTACTTTGAAGGGCGGACCCGGCCTCGTTCAGTTTAAAAACAATTAAGACTGGATAACGTCATTTTAGGGTATCTCGTTCAATTATACATCAAATAGACAAGTAATTGACATCAAATTATACATCAAACAGATCTCGTTCGGATGGGCGGACCCATCTCGTTCACCAGCTGACTATGGATGCGAAGAAAAAAATAGAGCAAACCCCTTACTTGGAATGAATTGCGCAAATAAAAGTGGTTGCTCATATGGGTGTTTCTCAAACTAGGGGTACCCCCCAATCATCCATTAGTAGTCATTTATAGTAATAAACCCAGCCATTGTTGGGGTACTCTATTTTGAGAAACCTCCATATACTGCACCAGCACGTTCTGCGGTGCCAGTTCGGCGCGGGGCCAGCGCCCGCGTCCAACGCATGGGCGCGTCCAGCTGCCCTCTTTTCAGCCACGCATTCGGGCCGCCAGGCCGGTGCCTCAGCAGCGGCCGTACCGGGGGACGCCGCCGCGCCAGCAATGCAGTAGTACCGGGTCACGGAAGGGGTATCACATTCATGATCCAAACATGGACACACTCCTAAAAATATGTTCTTATATACGATATTCAAGACAGTGAATGGGTTTGTCCATAGCCATGTTGGTACCAACCATCCAGCTTTCCAATTCAACATTGGGACAATAGGGAAGCCACCGTTGTGACGACTGGGGGTTCAGGTTGAGCACGGCATCCTGTGTGATCCTGTGTGACCCACACACGCCATCTGGGGAAATGAAGGCATACTTGCGTTGCGTTGTATAACTATGTACATACTATGTGAGTGATTGTGGGCGTGTGTGCGGCTGAAAAATGCAGATGCTTATAACCAATGAAAGTCCCAATACAAGGCAATTTGCAGAATTCAGACTTTTGATCTACCTAGCCAATTTCCAACACAAGGAAGGAGGAAAAGTCACCCATGCACAGGAGCTCTTTTTTTTTGCACTTGACTGGCGCCAAGGACTTAAACTTGCATGTTGTGCCTAGCACACAATGTGCAACAGGCACTGTTCAAGTTCTGTGCACAGCTTGACATTGTGAATATCGAAACGACCCCAAAGAAAAAATGAAACCCAAACAATCTCTGAAAGAAACACGTGAGTTGGTGTGATGGGCGCTTCCAGATTGGGAAGTAGCTCTGAGACATTTCCGGGGGTCACAAACGAACCCAAATTTGATCGAGAACGGATCCGCTGTATTAGGTCGGATCGGACAGTCCAATATCCAATGCTGTCGACCACCAACTTCGATCAAACATAGCACTACATTCATTATGAACCATTAACCATTATTAATCAGATTAATCATTATTAATTACCTATTGTTAACCATTTGATCAACCAAAAAAAATCGCAAGATAAACATATCGAGTTGTCCACAATAGGGGCATCCCTCATCATCCCTCAGAATCCAACTTAGGGGGTGCATATTAGCACAACTCTACATAGAGCATCATAGTCTGTTGTTTATTTCCTAGGTCGGAGTGGGTATCATCGTTTGCATTGTAATTATGGTGGTTTTCAAATTGGGAGACCCGTAAAAACACACTTTCATCATCTATGATGATTTGGGCTTGGAAAAACGAAATCTCCATATTCCCTTTGGGCATGTCAACCTGCATTTCGTTGGTACTGATGGTGAAGCTGACCAGAGTCAGCCATCATCATTATGCTATGGTGCGTATTCAGCCAGCAATATCATATTCTATGGTGCTTATTCAACGATCTTGTGTTGTATGGTGCTCATTCAAGCATCATCATTATATCATATGGTGCTTAGTCAACGGAACCATTCATCACTATCATCGACCACTACAATTGGCTGCTGTTAGCCATGATCAAACATGACCAGTATCAACCAACACCAACCAATGTTCTCCACACAAATGTCCCCACGAAGTTGATGGCTTTGCTGAGCTAAACGCAGCGCAAGGTTAGCGCCGTGCTGTATCTACAAGGGCAAGTCCGTGAGGTCGTGCAGCAATGGCAATACTCAACCGGGCCATGGGCCATCAGGCCCTGGCCTGGGCCTGCCACCTCCTGATAGGCCTGATTGGCGCCCAACTTGATTTTTAAGATATAAATAGTTGTCTGGTGTTTAGTTACTTTGCGCACCCTGTACATGCTTGATTTTTTGCTTAGTTTGTAAACATAAGTTGAAATCTGACGATATGTGTATGTATATATTTATAGACATTGGGGACACAGCATGTTTCAAACTACCAACCAACAAAAATCAAACAACTACAAAACGACATTTTTGTGCCTCCCATGAGATACGAATCTTTGGTGTCACGTCTGCTTGGTGTCACTGGGGTTGAGCACAGCCACATCGCACCAAGCCTGTACACTCCCTTGTCTGAACGATAAACAGCTAGTGACTGTGACTCTTGCACAGGCTTTGAAAGTTGCACAGCCTCTGCTTGGGTACTGCACATGGAAACACACTCAATTGATCAAAGCAAATCCGGCGTGCGTTTACAACTGCCACAATGGTTTCCATGGGTGCTTTCAAGAAAAGTGGGCAAATCGCCCAGCAATCTTAGCAAGGGGCAGTCTTATTCGCAGCATTTGTGAAATCTAGCAAAGGGTGGCCATAGATCTTTGTTTGATCCCCTTTCAATTTAGTATGTGAAAACACCCGCATCAAATTCCACCAGCTGGCGGGCGCATCAGGTGATGAAACAACTGTGCTTCTCCTCGATTCCCAGCGACTTTGCAAAACTCAGGAGTTGATCCTGGCGGATCAACTGGCGCTTGACATTGTTCTCTTCAGTGCTTCACTACATGATCCTGATGCAACCATAAGGTAACCGCAAGGTAACCACAAGGTCCTACAGTGCATCCACAACTGATGATACCTTCATTGGCTTCCTCCATGGTTTCCCATTTGGTGAGCCCAATTGGTTATGGCTTGGCAGCCCTTTGAAGGGATGTCAGAGTACCCACAGACCTTGGGTGTATAGAATAACCCTCTGGCACCGGCCTTGTGTTTTTCTGCTGGAGAAATCACAGGACGGCACTGGTGCACCTTGGGCCAGCAGCAGGGTCTTTGAGCCCACAAAGGGTTTGGTATGGTAATCACCGGCAAGATTAAGGGGAATCAGTGTATGTGTTCCTCATTGATGATCGTTGATTGGCTGATCCCGAGGGAAATGCAAACTAACACCATTACACTTTTCTGGGTTTCCCTATGAAAATCCCGTGGTTTCCCTTAGTAAATCCCATGTCCTCGGTTGATCAGACTTGGGTTTGGATATTGGTTGATCCTGGCAAGAATTTTCGACCATTCAAAACATGCGGGTTGAAAAACCAAAACAACATGGTGGATTCTTTAAATTAGGGGACCGCCTCAGTTATCATCCGCTCAAGTGAAACCATTTATAGCAAATAAGCAAATATAGCTTTGGGGGTTCCCTATGGCTTGAGAGCCAACCATATAGTAAGTATATCCCCTCCTATTGTTGCTTATCATTATCCCCTATTATTAATCACTATTAACCACTATTGCAGGATTTCATCCCCACCTGTCTCAATTTTTCTAATGGTCACGGTAACAAATTCATCGAGCTGCAGCTGATCCGTAGCTGCAGCTGCCGCTACTGCAACCGATGCCGCGAAGCAAAACCATCAACCATCGGCAAGCACAAACCCATCAGTTGAGTGTCAGCAGTTGCTCAATCATATTCAAACAGACATCTTCTGAATATCATTGAGTCATTCCCAACTATTCATTGCAACTAGTGGCGCCACATCTCCATGTCTTCCAATCCATTGAAGCTGCGCCATGAGCCTAGACACATACTGTAGGGAGTAATCAACGCTCCATCGCCTGTGGCGAACGGCGCCGATTGGTCAGGGATCCATGGCTACATCAACAAACTGAGAAGCGGGAAATCCCTGGTTCTCCCACTGACAATCAGCTGGTTTCCTACAGCCATGAAGTCATCGCATGAGAAGTCCTCAGTGATCAAATCTAATGGTGCCCTTGGTTTCTATCCCAGTTCACCATGAACTGCCTCTTGACCGTATAATTACTTGATTTACTGATCTATAATAGTTTTGTGACCATTGGATCTATAAACGTAAGTGATCTATAATCATGGTTATTATGGTCCACCATTTACTGATCGATACTAACTTTGTAACCATTGGATTATAATTTACACATTTACATAATCCCGTTGACCCATCAGCTTCTGCTGGTGACCAAGTGGATCGCTCCGGAGTTCGTGGGCCCTGTGGTGTCTTGCAAATCGGTGAACATATGGGGGGTTCTGAGAATGGGGGGACCCCCCAATCATCCAATATCAGTGAAATATCAACCATTGATAGTAATTGGAATACCCTATTTCGAGAAACCACCACGTATGCATTCTTAAGCTCAACATTCCAATAAAAACCAAGGCAACCCAGTGGCGTTTCAATCAGAAAAGTGCAAACATCATATAACAATATCATACAATATCATCATTGATCACTACCAATCAATCATAGTCATAAACACCAATGTGTTTATAAACATATTTTATGGACTATGCGTGGTCAGAAATAAAATCTCCTCAATGATATAATTGCGTCCAAATTTAAACTTATTAAACTTACTGGGTTACCTCAACCTGGTTGATGGTTTCAACCCCTGTGAAAAATATGCTTGTCAACCAACCAATGGTCAATAACTACAAGCGGGAAAATCAAAAAAACTGTGAAACAAACCACCAACCAGGTATATCCCCTATGAGTTTGCTGGTGGTTCTCCCCTAGTATCAACCATGGCTGTGGGTCAAAACCCCCTACCCCTCCTCCCCCCATCATTACCCAGCCAGTTTTCCCAACATAGTTTGTTGGTTATTACCCCCCATGATTGGTTGGTTAACTGCTTGACCCACAACCACATGAACCAGCTAGAAATCACCATGGTTGGTTGCTTGGTTACCTGTTTCCATCATCTCGCGTGGGCGTCCTCCTGAGCTGTGCCAGGCATAGACTCGTCGTTTCGGTGAAACGGCGTCCATGCGCAAGGCGCATTTGAACAGTGCAAGGCATACCCCGATGCTTCCAGGTACCATTCTAATATATATATATATACTAATATATATATATATATATATATATATATACTAATATATATATATATATATATTAGCAAATACATCTATATAAATAAATAAATATATATATATATATAAGGAACTTTCATGAAAGATAGTGCTTTTGTATTTGTAGTGTTTTGGTCACCTGGTTCATGTATCCGCTCTGTCATGCTCTCTTTTTTTTGCCTTGCGCTGCCCATCAGTTAGAAACCGTTCTCTTGGGCCTTGGCTTTGGACCAGAAAACATCACCATCAGGCGACACATACTTGGCATATTCTCCTTTGGTGCCTGTGTGCCTTTTGTACCACTTAATTGTCCATCCATTGGCATGCTCAGTTCGAACCTCAGAATTTTTGGTTCTCTTCTTCCGTCCCTCGGCATGAGCAGGCTTCTTCATAGCAGAGCGTCCTGGAATCTTGGTACTACTCTCAACGTTGTCTGAAGTCTTTGTCTTGCTAGCACTTGCCTCACCACCAGCGTTTGGAACCTCACTTTTCTTGGTAGGCGTCTTGGTAGGTGAGTCAACGGCAACAGCTGGCTCTGCAACAGCGCTTGACGGGCGCTTCATGGAATTCCCCAATCGGCGTGGAGCTGCTGAAGGGCGCTTCATCGAGCCTCATCATCACCAACATCATCATAGTCATCATCATTGTTTGTCATGTCTCCGTCAGTTCCCAGCTATCCATCACTCTCATCAGCATAATACATCATAAACCATTCATCATCATCATCATCATCATCATCATCATCATCATCATCAAAAAGAGAAAAATGGTGCATCCAAAACGGGATCGTTTGCAGCATCCAAAACGGGAGCGTTCGCAGCATCCAAAACGGGAGCGTTCGCAAACCTCATCATCATCATCAGCAGCATCATAATCATCATCATCATCATCATCATCATCATCA